>MJUU01045976.1:45186-88723 GCA_002080025.1 Modiolus philippinarum | reverse complement strand
TCAGAATTCATTCAAATTTTACAGGATTGTTAGTCACCATTAGTACTAGATCATATCACACAGCCATTTTAATTTGTCAAATTTTGTGGGAGTTATGGGACTTTGATTATTTCCACATTGTTATACAATGGCAAATCTTGTGGACGCAACTCCTCAGAAACTGATAGTCCGAATTCATTCTAATTATACAGGATTGTTAATCGTTATATGTAATAGATCATATCACATCGCCATTTTGATTCAACAAATGATAAGGGAGTTATTGGACTTAATCAACTTAATGCATACTACAACATAGGGAGACTTTCTGGACACATCTCGTTATACTCCAGTTAAGGGATTTTGCTGAAATTTTGCTTAGCTATTTGCCACCTAATGCAGTTGATCATATCCTGCCACCATTTTGATTCTCAAAATTTTACATGAGAAATGGGACTTTATTGACTTTTCTGCGGCGGCGGGGGACCTAGCTACGCGTAGCAATCTTGTTTCCTCTGAAACTACTGGGCCAATTGAAACCAAACTTTGCCACAGTAGTCCTTAAATGGTCCCTGCAAAAAAGTCATTTTACAGATCGGCGCTATATCCAAGATGGCCGCCAGCGGGGATCATAGTTTTAACATTGGACCATATAGGAAAACTCATTCAAAGATCTTTTTCTCTGAAACTACTTGGCCAATTGTAACCAAAGTTGGCCACAATAGTCCTTAGATGGTCCCCTGCAAAAAAAAAAAATGTTTTTCAGATCTGTGCTGTATACAAGATGGCTGCCAGCAAATCATAGTTTTAACATTGGACTCTATTGGAAAACACATTCAAAGATCTTCTCCTCTGAAACTGCTGAGCTAATTGGAACCCAACATGGCCAAAATTATCTTTTATAAGTTCCCCTGCAAAAAAAAATTGTTTTTCAGGTCCTTGCTTTATCCAAAATGGCTGCCAGCAGGGAACATAGTTTGAACGTTGGACCCTATGGGAAAACACATTCAAAGATCTTCTTCTCTGAAACTGCTGAGCCAATTATAACCAAACTTGGCCACAAAAGTCTTTAGGTGGCCCCTGCAAAAAGGTTGTTTTTCAGGTCAGTGCTTTATCTAAGATGGCTGTCAGCTGGGAACAATAGTTTTAACATTGGACCCTACATGAAAACACTTTGAAAGATCTTCTCCTCTGAAACTACTGGGCCAATTGAAACCAAACTTGCCCACACATAGTCTTTAGATGGTCCCCTGTAACAAAAAAAAAGGTGTTTTCAGATTTGTGCTTTATCCAAGATGGCCACCAGCGGGGAGCATAGTTTTAACAGTGGACCCTATTGAAATCACTTTCAAAGACCAACATTGGATCCTATGGAAAAAAAACTTTCAAAAATCTTCTTCTGTGAAACTACTAGACCAATTGAAACCAAACTTGGCCACATTAGTCCTTAGATGGTCCCCTGCAAAAAATTTTTTCAGATCCGCACTATATCCAAGATGTCTGCCAGCGGGGAATATAGTTTAAACATTGGACCCTGTTGGAAAACAAATACAAAGATCTTCTTCTCAGAACCTTTTGAGCCAGTTGAAACCAAGCTTGGCCACAATAGTCTTTAGGTGGCCCCCTGCAAAAAAGTTGTTATTCAGGTTCACTCTATATCCAAGCTGGCTTCCAGCAGGAAACATAGTTTTAACATTCGACCCTATGGGAAAACACATTCAAAGATCTTCTTCCCTGAAACTGCTGAGCCAATTGGAACCAAACTTTGCCACAGTAGTCTTTAACTGGCCCCCTACAAAAATGTTGTTTTTCAGGTCTGTGCTTTATCCAAGATGGCTGCAAGCGGGGAACATAGTTTTAGCATTGGACCTTATGGGGAAACACTTTCAAAGATCTTCTCCTCTGAAACTACTGGGACAATTGAAACTTAACATCACATAAGTCCTTAGATTGTCCCCTGCAAAAAAGTTGTCTTTCAGGTCCGCGAAATATATGAGAGGGCCACCAGTGGGGAACATAGTTTTAACATTGGACCATATGGGAAACACATTCAAAGATCTTCTTCTCTGAAACTGCTGAGCCAATTGGAATCGAACTTGGCCATAATAGCCTGTAGGTAATCCTCTGCAAAAAAGTTGTTTTCAGGTCCATGCTATATTCAAGATTGCTGACAACAGGGAACATAGATTTAACATAGGACCCTATGGGATAACATTCAAAGATCTTCACCTCTTAAAGTACTTGGTCAATAATGAAAACATACTTGGTCACAATGGTCCATAGTTGATCCTGTTTGAAAAAATTTGCCTTGCATGTCTGCATCACATTCAAGATGGCCCCAGTTGGAAACAAAGTTTAACTTTGAAACCTATCTGAAAGCATTCAAGGATCTTCTCTGAAAATATTAGCCAATTGGAACCTTAATTAGACTCAAAGGTCCATAGATGGTCCCCTTCATGAAAGGTGACAGTAGGCAGTCTGTGCCTTTAGCCACTAGCCCTATGCCCAAGACTAGTAAAATTAGTCATAGGCTAGTAAAATTTGAAGTCACTAGCCCTATGGGCTAGTTACAATTGTACCTTTTGAACATGAAGTCTTCTGTTAGGGCTAGTAAAATTGAGTTTGGGCTAGTATGGCATACAGCCTGACTAGCACTTCCGGGCTAGTGAATGAAGAAGCTTCTGGCACAGACTGGTAGGTCTGCACCTGCATCCTAGTAGATGCCAGTCTGGAAAATAGTTTAACTATAATATAACATCAATGTCTTTTAGCAAATTTGAAAATGACGCACTTAAAACATTAGAATCATTTTAACTGTATATGTCAGCCATGGTCCAGGTGAGCGATACAGGCTCTTGAGAGCCTTTGTTTTTTCCTGCCAACTACATAGATATCAATTTCAATTGAACATTTGGTTGAAATATTACTTCTCTTGGTGATGTCCATATCTTGGCAGAAAAAATATAAGTTGAATTGTTTTTAATGAAAAGTTCATCAGTTAAGTACAAAACAAATTGATTGATTAATTCTTTTACCCAATTCTAAAGATTTAACATGGAAGAAACTGGTCTCAATCACTACAAAAATCATATATTAGGGTTGAAAGGTGTACAGACATTTCATAGAATTGATTGGTACTAAGATCATAATGCTGGGAGGCATATTATATGCATGCAAAATGGTGTTGCTTTTATGGAAGTGCATGATGGTTTTAGGGTCGGAAAGCTATAGTTTGTTCACACTTGAGTTTTCAGAATTTACCTACTAACTTACTAAAAGGTTTTTAAGCATGACATTTCCCTTGCATTAGCAAGCTTTTTAAACAAATAAGAGATCATTGGATTTTTATATTAATTAGAATTAAAGTTAAATGTTTTGTGTGAAAGCAGATGGATGTGAAATAGGGCCTGTAAGTCTTGTACAACTTTGGAACTTCAGGGATCAAGAATTGTACCCGGAAGTTACTTTTTAAACAAAGATATATGACGTTTCAAACAAAAATTTGAATGTCATAATCCTCAGACGTCATGTTTTGGTGGGAAATGCTTTCGAATTGATTGTTTATCGTGGATTCTCGTGAGTCACATGACGAGACTTACAGACCCTATTAATTCTTAATGGAAAAAAAAACTCTTAAGTGAATTAATTTCTTGTTGGACCTTAAAAAAAGTTCTGTTCTGTTATTATATAGTATAGATTCTGTGAAAGAGTGCAATTTCCATGTAAATAAAAGTGCCAATCAACTGAAATTATTTTCACAATGGAGATGTGCAAGAAATATACTGCTACAAACAGTATTACCATGTTCATCAAACAATGTAATGTCCATTTCAGCCATTTTTTAACAAAAATTTAAAGGCACTTGCTCTTATGTCAGCCATTTTTAGCTCACTGGGCCTAAAAGGCCAAGGGAGCATTTGCCATCACTTTGCGTCCTTCGTCTGTCCATCATCGTCTGTCCGTCCGTTCGTCAACAATCTCAAAAGTCTTCTCCTCTGAAACTGCTGGGCGAATTGTAACCAAACTTGGCTTGAATTATCAACAGGGTATGCAGTTTCAAAATTATTTTTGATTAGTTCCAAGATCATACAACATGGCTGCTGGTACTAAAAATAGAACATAGGGGGTAAATTGCTGTATTTTGCAGATATCAAAAATCTGACATGAGTAAAAATGATCAGCATGGCAAGATCTACCCGCCCTCCAATTTTGAAGAAAATCTGAAAATCTGTCTTGGAGTTATTGCCCTTTTTCCGTAAAATTTTCAAAATTTTTTTTTATTTGAAAAACTATAACAGAATAAGGTCAAATTTAAATTGCAATAAAGTTTGAGATATCAAGATCTACCCACCCTGAAATTTTGAAGAAAAATCCAAAACCCTTGTAGGGATTATTGCCTTTTATTCACCGAATTTTTAAAACTATGGAAGATGAAGGTTAAGTGTGAAGTGAAGAAATGTTTGCCATGCTGTGGCGACTTCAAAACTGGTGTTAAAAATAGTTTTTTGACTGCCATTTTCGAAATGGCTGCCAAAAAAGGTAGGAAAATCAACATTGCCCAATTTCAATGAAAGGAGTATGTACGATAAGAGCCATATTTGGCCCCCAGTTCTAGCTGTATCTTCAAATGCAGTATTCCTTTAAACTTTACTTGGTATATTACAGTTGTTATATTGCTTAATTCAAAACTCAAGTAAATTGGGGCAGTAACGTCATTAAATCCTGATTGTGACGTCACAAATGTCGTGCTTCTTTCAGATTTGCGGAAAATCGACAATTTTTTGTCAATTTTTGGTAATATTTTGGCACAGACAGCACAGAGCGCATGCTTGTGCCAATGAGATTTTTATATGACCGCAAAAATTTTTGCGGTCGTATAATGGTATGGTGCTGTCGTCATCATCGTCGTTGTCGTCGTCGTCGTTGTCGTTGTCGTCGTCTGTAGACACTTTTGTTTTTGGCCAATAACTTAAGTTCCAGATGATCAATCCTTGTGAAATTTTTACACAATGTTCCTTGGCACAAAAGGAATGCTTGGGTAAGTTTTGGTCATTGTGGCCCCACCCGTTTTAAAAAAAGGGGCCAAAAGGGGTTAAATTAGGTGTTTTCACATATTTGACTGTAGAATCTTTATTATTTGTTGGATTTTGATGGGGTTTCTTTCAGTAAACTCCTTAGAAAATTTCCAATCTGGAGTATGCCCAACGGATTTCACGTGGCATGTACCGTTGACGAGATAAATGGGGCGAATTTCAAAAATTTAATTTTTTTATTTTTAGTCCGATTTTGATGCAATTTTTTTCAAAGGATTCCTTATGAAAAATTTACATAGCACTCTAGTATTAGATTTTTGGTAACTTGTTTCCTTACCCAGCTATGAGGGGCCAAAGGGGGCCAAAATCATAAATTTACAGATAACCTTAAATTTTTATTTTTCATCGGATTTTGATGGGATTTTTTTCTTTGGATTCCACTTGATGTAAGCTTTCAGCAGTATGTCAACGGATTTTGCTTAGCTCTTACTGTTTCCGTGCTATAAGGGTTCACAGGGGCCAAAACTGCAAATTTGCAGATTACCTAAAATTTTTATTTTTCATGGCATTTTGATGGTCTTTTTTCTTTGGATTCCTCTTGATATAAGCTTTCAGCAGTATGTCAATGGATTGGGCGTAGCTCTTACCGTTTCTGCGTTATAAAGGGTCAAAGAGGAATCATAAGGAGTCATAAGGGCTAATTTTTATTTTCCCTAGTTTGTGTCCAGCTGATTTCTGGGTCAATCTCCTTATTGCGTCCTTTTAATTATTGTGTCAAGCTCTTTCGTTTGTCCATACTCGCTTTAAATTACACTTTTTCAGATTTCAGTGGACGACATGCTGCGGTCGTATCATGCTGCGCTCGGCATAGCCCTTTATTTAATATGTTGAAAGTATATAAAATTGCCAACTTTTCATGCAAAAATCTCATTGGCACAGGCATGCGCTCTATGTTTCCTGTACTGAAATATGTAAGGATTTTGGTCATCTCAGTCCATTTTTGTGAAAATGCTTATATTTGTCGCATTTTGGAGTTAATTTTTTTCTACAAACAAAAAAGACATGGGTAAAACCTGTCGATGTTTATTATATACTGATATTGATTTGTATTTTGAGACATGATTTTATGAAATATAAGGGTCTTAATTTTAGGGGCCAAATATACCCCTTACCGTACATACTCCTTTGGTTTCCAAAAAGGTATTGATGTCGCAACTTCATACCCTTGTTAAAAATTGCTCATTGACAGCCATTTTCAAGATGTCCGCCAAAAAGTTCTGGAAAATTTAACATTGTCGGACTTCAATAAAATTTGGTTTCCAAATAGATATTGATGTTGCGACTTCAAAACCAGTGTTGAAAGTTGTTTGTTGACCGCCATTTTCAAAATGGCTGTCAAAAAGGCGGGAAAATTCAACATTGTCCGATTTCAATGAAATTTGGTTTCCAAATAGATATTGATGTCGTAACTTAAATATATGGTGTTAAAAATTGTGGTTGACCACCATTTACCAAATGATGTCTTGACTTCAAAACTGGTGTCAAAAGTGGTCCTTAGCAAGAACGTTTTTTGTCAAAAAAAGCCCAACAAAGACATATAGGAAAACATTATCAGACTTAAAATACAGTTCAAGATATTGATGGTGTTCGAACTACCAAAGTTTGAGAGACAAGATCAACTCTATAACTTACAATGTTAGCTTGATTGTGGCAAATGAAAACCAGGTGAGAGATACAGACTCCTGGGAGCTTCTGGTTACAGATTTGATAGTTATTTTCATATTCATATTTTTTATAAATTTCATTGGGTTTTGTTTGTAATTTTTAGTGTTTTTATGTGTCTTCTAACCTCCCATTCAACTGGTCGTGAGACCTTCTTTTTTGCTATGGGACAGTAAAGTTTTAATTAATAGAAACACAAACACTTCTAACCAGTAACTTCATAAATATATGATATATTTTGAAGACATAATGATGATTTGTGTATTTTCCGATCGTTGAAGATGATTTATTGTTTGCAATGGTCTTTTGTGGGATTTTGGAATTCTCTTCAACTGAAAATCTGATGTCATACTGTAAAAATATCAGTGGGTCAAAATTAATCCAAATCACTGAGTTGATTCAAATTATGGACACCAATAGTTTGGTAACATCATTAATTCATAATATTTCATTTTGAATATTTTGTTTTTTATTCAGTTAAAATCCAGTACTAATTAGGTAACAATTATTAATCATTTTAATTACATTGTGTTGGTACTAACAGAATTAGTTTATTAGATTTTATTATTATTAGTAGCAAGCTGACATTATTATTAAAATTATATAGTTTAACCTTGAAATTATATTGGGAAATTCACCATACCCTGGTACAAACTGTATCACCAGTGAAATAAAGGTAAAGCTTTTGTAATCTGACAAATAAAGCTATGTATGCACAGCTTATCTGCCTGTTGCTCGATTTAAGGGTGTCCCTGATGAAGTAATTGAAGAAGCCATGTGGTTGCACTGTTGTATTTACCAACATGGGACCAGAACAAAATTTAGTACAGATGAATTTGTAAGCTTTGTATCAACTAATAGCCATTTTCAATAAATTCTATTCAGAAAACAAAATATATTGTGGACATGGCAATAATATGTGACTTTCATCAATAATAAAAGATGATATCAAGCAGGCGAGATATAGCTGTTGTATATAGTGGTGAAGGATGTACAGTTGGACATTGTTATCAGAATCTAAGAATCAAATTTGTTATCAAAGTCACCCCACTTTATTTACATCACTGCATTGTTTTCTATTCAAGGTTTTAGGTTGGCAGACGACCTCTCAGGAATTCGATAGTTTCTGAATTTACATACTTGTCAAGTGATACGTTTTTGTTGGGTCAAACTTCAATAGAGCTTTTCTTTGTCATTTGGCAGTTTTTTTATACCCCCAAAAAGTGATATTCTTACCTTTACACTATTTATATATTTTAGGGTTCTGTCAGAGTCAGTGCTATTTAGGGGGGGGGGAGTCTCTGTAAGATATTATATACTGGTTTATATTGCTGTATCTTTGAGATCAAGGTGTCTACTTAACAATGTTCAACTGTGTAATCTTATATAAACTTGTTTACTGTATCTCTCATATAATTTTATTATTTTCCAGTAAAAAAAAAATGCAATTTTCATGACATGGCTTGATTATAAGATTACTAATTCAATACATGTATCTACTGTATACTAACTGATGCTAGAAAAAGAATGTGAGAGATACAGTTTGGGTATATTGACATTAATGGTCTTTTCTTTTTAGGGTATTTTGATATATGAGTGGGCTATTGCCTTGTTTATACCCATATTATATATTATATCAAACCTATTGTATATAAATATAAACTTTTCAGGTTATATACATATAAATATGTAAACAAGCATAGAAAAATGATACTGTTAAGAAAAATTGAATTCTGTGCATATCCATTATATATATCACTGATTTCTTTGACACTTTGATTCATATAATAATTTGTTAAAGCAATGAATCAGTTATTATTAATTTAGAGAACTTGGCACTTTCCTCACAACAAGAATATTTTGGCAGCATAAAAAGGGAGACAAGTAAAATTTCAGTTAAATGTATACATTTTTTTTATTTCAATAAGTTTTCTATAAATAGATGATACAGAAATTTAAGGCCAGTAGAATGTCTAAAAAAAAATTGTACCGTAAATGATTTGAAAATTAAGAAGAAGACTTATTGTTAATATCAAAAATGCCTTAATTGTACCTTTTCCATCTATCTACATTCACCCATTTCTAATGCATCACAGTGAAAATGTTCCTGATTTTTATAATGATTAACTAAAATCAATTTTTCAAATAAATCTTTTGAATTACTTTCAGATTACTTTCATGGCTAATAATTTATGATTTACATCTTTTCAGGCCACACTTGCAGATGATAATGTACTAGGAGATTTAGGATACAGTCAGCCAATGAGATTACAGATAAATGTACCTGGACCTCTTGGAGAAAATGTTTGAGCCAATCATATTTCACATTTCATCTGGCTTTAACATAGGAACTAATACTCATGTTTGAAGAACTTTTTTTTCTTCATGCTATTCACTGAATCTGTCACCTTGTGCTAAATGTGTTTAGAAATGTAACATTAATATGTCTCAAAATGTTTGTTTTGTCCTGCCTTGTAAAATTTTTGTGGTTAAGATGAATTTAGAAATATTCAAATTTGCCTTGAATTTTCTGACTTTATCGGTCCATACACAGAATTTTGAAATACAGATATTTTCCCACCAATTCCTAAAGCAGCAAATTATTTTAGGATTCAAGCCTTGTAAATGTATTGTCTTAAAATTAGTAGAAAATTGTGTTTTCTATTTTATTTTCTATTTTATTTGAAAATTTTACAACATTAATTGGAAATTTTATGGTTGAAAATTAAATTTACCAGTGATGCATTAACAGAGTCAGTAAACGTAATTGTGGGGCAAAAAAAAAGAAAATTAAAAATTGAATTTGAGGCAATAAAAATTTGATGTTATCCGATGCGAAATTGGTTAATGATGGTCATATTATGTGCAGGATATATATAAAATTTTTATATCCAAAATGGGCATTTTCCTTGTTGATAATCATAGATGTGTTGTATAAATTATGTATTCCCTATTGAATCTTAAATTGTGTATTCACTATTGAATCAGTATTTTGATACAAGCTGTATCAACTAACACCTTGTAGGGACAATAAGACAAACAAAAAATAACTAACCATATAATTGATATTTGGAGCTTTTTGGGGTAGGGAGACAATTATAAAGATGTCATTCAGCATGGGCCTAAGATTCTGTCTTCATTTATTTTTCCCCAAGAAATCCAAGAAGATACTTTTTAGTGAAGGATGTAGAATCATTTCTTTTCTGGTTGTGGTACTTAAAAAAAGTCACAAACTGTAGTTATTATTAGTTAATCAGTGAATTACTAAACTGACTCTGAAAGTAAGTAGATATATACACAGACATTCTTTGCTATTGTAAGCAGAAATGATTTTTAAGACATGTAATTCAACACGTAGTTTTTATATGAGTAGATTCAATGCTTCTGTACTAAAGAGCCTTACATATTGTGTAATTACTGGTAGTCTTTAATTCTTGTAACCAACATATATGTACATGTTACATTATTTTGTCATTTTCAACCTCTAGAGTTTGATTAATGTATGACATACATGTAGATGAAAATAGTGCAATATTCAATACATATTTTAAATTTATTTATTTATTTGAAATATATTCCTTAGTAGCAATTTATTAAAATCAATTATAAACAAAAGAAACTGAATCATAACTGTTTTTTTCATGTGTAGAGGCTTAGTACGCTGCAGGTTATCCAATGGCAATTTTAGAAATGACTATGTGATGATAGGAAGTGGCTTGTAGATGTAACTTTCATTGTATAGCTTAAGGAGAATTCCAAAAAAGCTGTTAACAAATTTCATAAGAAACATTTAAATTGTTTGAATTCTCATGAATTTTGTTTTAATTTAAAAAAAAAAATACTGGTTTAAATACTGCTTTGTTAATTATTTTTAAGATCAACAGCTCTAAAACTTGAAGTTATATTTACCATTTCAAATCTGATTGGAAAAATATTACAAATGGAAAAAATGGTTGAAATTTCTTTAATTGCTTTCAGCTGAGCCATTTAGACAGAAGTACCATTGGCGGATATAGGGGGTGGCGTGAGTGGGTGTGCCCCACCCCTAAAACCAGAAAAAAAAATCTTATTTTTGTGGTCAAATAGGCTTTCTTGCCAAAATTTTGTCTATAAATATGCATTTTTTTTTCAATTGCGCCCCCTCTAACTTCAAAACCTGAATTTGCTCCCAAGTACAACGTTCAGAATATATAAGAATTTCATAACATGTTTGTTTGAGGAAGATTTTCTGTTTAGTTAAAGGTTACACTGTAGATGTAAAGTGCTTTATATGTAGCAATCGTTGTAGATTTCTGTCATGTAGAAGATTTCTTGTAGATTTCTGTCATGAAGAACATTTTATATAGATTTAACAGGGTCTGTTGTTAAGTTTGACTTTTCAAGTGTATGCAATGTTTTTCATGTTAATAGTTAGCAAAATTGAAGCATAATTTGAAATATTTGTACTAAAATGTTGTTTTGCATTGTTTATATCCAAGACAGTACACAGAAAGTCTGCTTACCAATACATTATCCTGAATTGATTTCAAAAGTTTTGCTATTTTAAGCTTAGTTTTGTAAAAAGCATTTTTGTAAAATTTCAATCTCAGTGCATTGTAAATACCACAAATAAACATGACTATGTTGTCATGGAGATCTTAGTATTATCACGATTGAATTTCTTTATTTTTATACTGAAAACTCCATCATTGTATGTAAATTTATTCTTTGTTTATTTTTTAACAGTTATTTTAAGAAGCCTATTGTTATGAAAGACTGTAAAAAAAAATCTTCTTATCATTGTTTTTTCAGTGTACTGTGTGATAATAGTGACATTCATTTACATTCCTACCCATTATTTTTTTCCACAAAAATAACATATGATTGTGAGTAAACAAACTTGTGTACTTGTATCTCCATGATTTTGGAATGCACCTTATATTTGATGTACTAGAGATGTGATTGTTGTAAAACTGCTAAAAGTGTGTGTGTTTTGTGTACATGTGCTTGTGAAGTGTTATTTGTTTATAAGATCAACTTAATTAAAAACTATCTGAGATTTGATGATTTGAGATGATTAGGAGTAAATGAAATGGAAAACAATGCTTGCATGCATAGATAAATATAACAAATTTTCAATAACTTTTCAGTTGTTAACAAAAGTGTCTTGAATACTTATAGAAGTGTCTTCATTGACTATGTCACCTGATTCCCAACCAGAATGATTTCTTAAGCAGGTTCGTTTTTCATCCACTTCGTATTCATTTATCAAAAATATCTTTGCTCCAAATAAGTGTGTCAAATATTTATGAGTTGTAGTTTATAACCAACAAAAAAGTTCTGGCATGTTGTAAATCTATTTGTGAAATCATAAAAATGCACATAAGTACTCAAAACTAATTCATTCATTGGTATATTTGGTGTATTTAAATTTTCCATAAGTTTACCATCACCATCCCTCATAGAGGAGTGGCTAACAAAGATGTCTATGGTGTATCCACATTCATAGTAATATTTATGGTTTAGTAGGCAATGAAGCAGTTTGTTAAAGATAGTTAATATTAGTTATTTTATCAAGGGAGATAACCTAGTGTTTCTCAGTTTAGAACATTTTATTTCAATCATTGGCCAAAGACTTAAATCTGTTTATATTGTTATGTACTTTTTACTTTGTTACATTTTTCACAATTTTTATTTATATGTATTGATGTACAAGTATGATTTATTTGTTTAATATATTATAAAAAAAAATAGTTATATACCTAAGTTGTGATGTACTATGTTTGAGAGAATATTTAAAATTTATTTTGGTGTATTATGTGTGAAATTGTAGGCTTGAATATTTATATATATATAATATTGATATAATTATTGGGCAATGTGTATTCAATTTATATACTAAAATTAGCATATTTGAGTTTTTATGGACCAGAATGACAATTTAACTTTCCCATTCATTTATCTGGTAGATGTTACTGCAACAGTTTCTGTACTGCTAAAAACATATTTATATATCATATTTTGTCTAAATCAAGTTTGTCGCACGCAAAAGTCAAGTTTTTTTATGCCCCTGTGTTTTAGCAGGGATTAATCATGTCAACTTTCATAAGTTGTTTTTTTCATACCCAAGATTTCAGTTCCATCCAAATATCTGATTTCTGGGTCATAACTTCAGAATACATGTATGGAATTAAATGATACTTGCAGATAAATGCTTTTGTGGTACGGAAGACAACTATTGATTAGAAGGTCAGATGGTTCAAGGGTAATGTCACATGTACTAACAGAAATAGAAAATTTGTGCTGAAAATTGGTATCGTACACATAACTTCAGAATGCCTCTATGAATTTTAATGAATTTTTCACAAATGAGAGGATTAAATGTTAGGAATTTATGGGTCAGTATGGACAATGTCACATGCAATTCTACAAATAGAAATGTGAGCCCAAAATTTGTTTTTAGAGCATAAAGTCAGAATATAGAATGAAACTTTAATAGATGAAAGCTTGAGAAGTAAGATGGCTATTGATTATGGAGTCAGTAGGTCAAGAGTCAAGGTTGCAACAACCTCCTGAAATTTTGAGCCAAAAATTGGTTTCCAAAGCAAAACTATGGAATGTGATTATGGATTTTAATAAAACTTGCGTTGATTGAAAGCTGCAGAGGCAAGGAAATCACATAAATAATTTGGGGGTAGTAGTCAAAGGTCAAGGCCTCATTTACTTGCAGAAGTTGAAATTTGATCTTAAATTGTTTACTTGAGCATAAATTCAGAATGTCTCTCTGGACTTAATTTCACCTTAGGTGAAAGCTTCAGAAGTACGAAGGAAAACAACTATCAATTTTGGGGTCATTGGGTCAAGTTAAAGGCTATGTGTATTTACAGAAATGGATATAATTATTTATTTCTACTTTTAATTGGAACAAAGTTTTAAGTTTAAGTTTATTATGTATTTCTGTGATGGAATGGGGGAAGCAAGGTTATCTTTCCGAGAGTTTTGGTCAATGTTTCCTTCTTGAAAGTTAAAATCTACTCTATTTTTTGGACACTTAATCTCGTTGATTCATTTTCCATACTTATAATGGTCAAATAGTCATTGCAAAATAAAAGTAAAAAGTCTCAAGCTAGAACTAGCAAGTATAATATCATTTACTTACATTCAACTTAGTGCCTGTTACTACTTAATATATTGTGACTGTATGTGAAGTTTGGCATCAGTGTGTATTGTATGTTGTAGATGTTTTCTGTGTATTTACATGTTTTGTCATGTTTGCTTGTTCTTCAAGAAATATTGGATACCATTGTTATCTTTTTTCTGAATTTGTGAGAAAGATATTTTTCAGAAACTTCATAATCAGATGAATGACATTCCAGAGTGTATTTAAGATTAAATTAGCAAAAGTAGATCCTGTCAGAAGTTATTTGAAATGTTTTATCCCTCATCATACTTTAATGGTTTCAGATTATAACAAACCAACAACCAGATTTTGATATATGACCCTACCATAATACAATTAGAAATTAATGACTCCAATGGCTTGTGGGGTTAAAATTGAATTGTTAAATTGTCAGCACAGACCATGAACATGATCTTTTTTTGGGGGGAAGGGGGATTGGGGAAGACAAACAGTAGCAACATATGGTTCTGCATGGTGTACTGCAGTTGTCAGAGATAGAATTCTTGATTTGATGCCTTCCTAAGTATCCCCTGCAGATTACCCTTATGTGCTTATATTATCTAATGAATCCCAATTTGACAATTGTTATTCCTGTGAAGTTCCTCCAGGTTCTGGTGAAGTCTGTGTTATGTTGTATCAATATTGTTTAAAATTGTACCAGAGAAAGATTATCTTATTTTGTTGTACCGGTAATTTAGTTCAACAGAAATATAGAATAAGAAATACTTGTTTTGATGCCCCCCAGATCGAGGATTGGGGGGCATATTGTTTTTGTCCTGTCTGTCTGTTTGTCTGTGTGTCCGAAACTTTAACCTTGGCTATAACTTTTGAAATACATGTATATAAGGTAGACTTTTGATACTTGGCAAGTGTATAGGTCTAGTCAAGAGGAACATAAATATGCAAAATAAAATTAGGTCAGGTCAAAGGTCAAGGTCACAGATGTTAAAAAGGGGTGAATTTGGCTGTTTTCACATATTTGACTGTAGAATCCTTATTATTTATCATATTTAGACGGGGTTTGTTTTATGTTATTGCTAATAAAATTGCGCAACTGTGATATGCCAACAGATTTGAGTTAGTATTTACCGTTTTTGAGAAACAAGAGGCCCAAAGTGGGGACAAATGGAAAAAAATGAATTTTTCATTTTTTTTGTCGGATCTTGATGCAGTATTTTTCTGTAAGTTTCTTACAGCAAGTTTAAACAGATACTTTAAACAATTAAACCCATTTCAATAAACAAGAGGCCCAAAGGGGCTTCATCTGTTTCAGAATAAAGGGGTTAAATTGGGTGTTTTTATGGTAATAAACAACTTTTGAACTATGTAAGATAGACTTTTAATACTTGGCAAGTGTATAGGTCTTTCAGGAGGAACATAAATATGCAAAAAATTAGGTCAAAGGTCAAGGTCATAGGAGTCAAAAAGGGGTAAAATTGGGTATTTTCATATTATATTTTACTGTAGAATCTGGGGGCACATGTAGTGTTTCACAAACACATCTTGTTTATTATGTTATTATTATGTTAGATGGCACATTTTGTTTTTGAAAAAAAAATTAACACCATAAGTACAATGTGCAATTTCGAATCAGAAATTTTCTGACAGTTAAAATATGAACACTGTAGTATATTTTTGGGCCAAAGTTGGATCTTACTTTACTTTTGTAAACATACCTATTGCAAATTACTTGGTCAAAATTTGAGTGATCACTATCGACATTTTTAGTAAAGTTTTAATTTCAAGTTAGTTAATTACAAGTGTGGAATTCATTGTACCAGCCTCTTTGCTCCAACATGTTATCTTGACTAATTTAAGTTTAGGAAAAAGTTTTTGGAACCCAATATTTTACTGAAACAGTAAGATGGTAGTTCTTAACTTCTATGAAGTTTATGCTAGGAAATATTTTGGATTGGATTATCTCTCTGTACTATGTAAGCATGAAATTATTACATTACCTTCCTCGTTTGGAATTGTCATACATGTGATAAGGTCAGGATGCTAATGCAGGAGATCTCCCTCCAAAAACCAGGAGATTGAGGGGTCAATGAGGGAGATTTTTTTCAGGTCGGTTTTAGCGGACGATTTTTACTCTTCGCTGGTTCTTAATGTGTTATATGAGTACATAAAATGAAACAGATCATATTTTTATTATTCACTAGGCTAATTAGTCAACCGCTTATCATAAACAATTCCAGTTCTTTATGGAGAGAAGATAGCTTCAACTCTTTCCCCTTTCCCATGGATTGTACATAAGACAGATCAGTAAGCATCAGATGGATTAGGATCACCTAACTATACTACTTTCCAAGTCAGAGTAATTAATTTGGCTCTTACTTAAAATATATAAGATTTTCTAATATTATTTCATTGAGTATACTAATATTTTTAAATTTGCAAATATTTAAACAATTTATAGTAAAATCCAATAAAAATTCTTAAATTAAAAAGTGATGTAACTTTTCATTTCTGAAGAATTGATAAATGATTTTAATTAAAGGTAACACCTGAAAGTTTTTATACACTATAAGGGGAAATAACTCTGGACATCAATTGCGTAATTAAACCATTCTAAGTTTTGACCTAGTTTGTCCCTTTTACGTCTTGAAATTGTGAATATTAGGGCTTATAACATTAAACAAACAATTCATTGTCTAATATATGAGTATTACATGTCCTAAATTCCTTAACTGGGCTTTCACATGCCACTTTGACTTATGTAAACATGGTGACTCGTAAAACAACTGGAAGATGATTAAATCATGGCCATGTTGCTGGAGGGTATAAATGACACCTGTGATTATAAAAACAACAAAATATCATTAATTACCTTTAAATTCAGTGGGAAATCAACCAAGCGCAACTGATTGACAGGCATTATAGGGTGCAAAACAGTTTACTTTTCACATTATTTTTATTTTTAACAAACAAATACGGGAGTTTACAGCCAAATCCATGAGGACAAATTTCATGCTTTAAAAACGGGAGACTCCCTCAGGATCCGGGAGCTATCACATGTATGAATTGTAAAGGGGAGATAATCATGTCATGTTTTTCGTTTATTTGTAATGATTAATTTGAATAAATCAGCCATTATTTTCCACTTCTTTGAACAATAGAATTGGACTTGGAGGGAGGTATTAATATATTAACAGAATGAAATCTAAATAGTTCATTGTAATTCTATATCAAATTCAAGCATTATCAGCTTATGTCAAAATACAGATAAATTCTCTCTTTGCTAAAAAGCTTCTTATGTCAGCAACTTTAACCACTGCCCAGAAGTGTGATATTGTTTTATGTTAAAGATATTTATGTATCTCAGTTATCCTTGAAGTATGTTAAATAAATGTGAAATTATTCTGTGTTATCCTTTTTGCATACCCACAAATGGAGTCGAATTGTCTAATTTTACTTTGGTGACCCTACATGTACATCCATGTATTTTTTGTCTCGCCTGCGAGACATAGCGACCATAGATGTCGGTATGGGTGTCAGCATCGGTGTCGTCAACATTTGGTTAACCCAGATGTTAAACTTTTTTTGAACTTCAATAACTTTATGAAATCTTGCTTGATATCAATGAAATTTTGACACAATATTCAGTGCAACTTCATTATTGAATCCCAAGTATATTTTTGTAAAAAAATAATTCCAAACTAAGGTTTAACATTGGACCCTATGAGAAAAATCACATTTTCATCTTCTGCTCTGAAACCACTGATGCATATTCAACCAAACTTTACAGGAATGATGCACTAAAGGTCCTTAACAATGATTGCTCATTTTGTTCCGATCTGACAAAAAACATGGCCGCCAGCACGGAACATGGTTTAACATTGGACCCTATGGGAAAATCACATTTTCATCTTCTGCTCTGAAACAGCTGAAGTAAATTCAACTAAACTTTACAGGAATGATGTATGGAAGGTGTTTTACAATGATTGCTCATTTTATTTCAATCCGACAAAAAACATGGCCGCCAGCGCTGAACTTAGGTTTAACATTGGACCCTATGGGAAAAATCACATTTTCATCTTCTTCTCTGAAACCACTGAAGCAAATTCAACCAAACTTTACAGGAATGATGCACTAAAGGTCCTGAACAATGATTGCTCATTTCCTTCTGATCTGACGAAAAACATGGCCGCCAGCGCAGAATTTAGGTTTTACATTGGATCCTATGGGAAAAATCACATTTTCATCTTCTGCTCTGAAACCACTGAAGCAGATTTAACCAAACTTTACAGGAATGATGTACTCAAGATCCTTAAAAATGATTGCTCATTTCATTCCGATCTGGCAAATAACATGGCTGCCAGCACAGAACATGGTTTAACATTGGACCCTATGGAAAAATTCACATTTTCTTCTTCTCCTCTGAAATCACTGAAGCAAATGCAACCAAACTTTACAGGAATGATGTATGGAAGATATCTCACTTCTTTCCGATCCAATAAAAAACATGACCGCCAGCGCAGAACTCAGGTTTTACATTGGCCCCTATGGAAAAATTCACATTTTCTTCTCCTCTGAAACAGCGGAAGCAAATTCGACTGAACTTTACAGGAATGATGTACTAAAGGTCCTGAACAAAAATTGCTCATTTCATTCTGATCTGATAAAAAACATGGCCGCCAGCACGGAAGATAGTTTAACATTGGCCCTATGGGAAATTCACATGTTCATCTTCTCCTCTGAAACAACTGAAGCAAATTCAACCAAACTTTACAGGAATGATGTATGTAAGGTCCTTTACAAGGATTGCTCATTTCGTTCCATTCCGATAAAAAACATGGCCGCCAGCGCGGAACTTAGGTTTAACATTGGACCCTATGGGAAAAATCACATTTTCATCTTCTGCTCTGAAACCACTGAAGCTAATTCAAACTTTACAGGAATGATGTACTAAAGGTCCTTAAAAATGATTGCTCATTTCGTTTCGATCCGACAAAAAACATGGCAGCCAGCACGGAACATGGTTTAACATTGGACCCTTTGGGAAAATCACATTTTCATCTTCTGCTCTGAAACAGCTGAAGCAAATTCAACCAAACTTTACAGGAATGATGTACTAAAGGTCCTTAACAATGATTGCTCATTTCGTTACGATCCGACAAAAAACATGGCCACCAGCACAGAACATGGTTTAACATTGGACCCTACGGGAAAATCACATTTTCATCTACTGCTCTGAAACAACTGAAGCAAATTCAACCAAACTTTACAGGGATGATGTACTAAAGGTCCTTAACAATGATTGCTCATTTCCATCTGATCTGACGAAAAACATGGCCGCCAGTGTAGAATTTAGGTTTTACATTGGATCCTATGGGAAAAATCACATTTTCATCTTCTGCTCTGAAACCACTGATGCAAATTCAACCAAACTTTACAGGAATGATGTACTAAAGGTCCTTAACAATTGCTCATTTCGTTTCGATCCGACAAATAACATGTCCGCCAGCACGGAACATGGTTTAACATTGGACCCTATGGAAATTTTCACATTTTCTTCTTCTCCTCTGAAATCACTGAAGCAAATGCAACCAAACTTTACAGGAATGATGTATGGAAGGTGTTTTACAAAAATATCTCATTTCTTTCCGATCCGATAAAAAACATGACCGCCAGCGCAGAACTTAGGTTATACATTGGACCCTATGGAAAAATTCACATTTTCTTCTTCTCCTCTGAAACCGCTGAAGCAAATTCAACTGACAAAGGCCATGGGAGCTTTTGCCATCACCTGGCGTCCGTTGTCCGTCCGTCTGTCCATTAACTTTTATTCAAAGATCTTCTCCTCTGAAACTACTGGGCCAATACTAACTAAACTTGCCTGAATCATCACCAGGGTATGTTCTTTCAAGTTTGTGATTTTTATGTCCGAAGACCAAACAACATGGCCGCTGTTACTAAAAATAGAACATAGGGGTAAATTGTCGTTTTTTGCAAATTACTCCCATTACAGATATCAAATTTTGACAGGAGTAAAAATGATCAGCATGATGAGATCTACCTGCCCAGCAATTATGGAGAATATCCGTTACTCGTCTTGGAGTTATTGCCCCTTTTCCGTAAAATTTTCAGTTTTTTGTTACTTTTAGTCTTATATATTGAAAGTGGTAGAAGATAGAAGTGAAGTTTGTATAACAAATATGGTCAGCATAGTAAGATCTACATGTCCTGCAATTTTGAAGAAAATCTTACAACCCACATAGGAGTTATTGCCGCTTTTTCTTTGAATTTTCACAATTTTTTAACGTTTTTATTTTTATTTCAAAAACTGTTTGAGATTAAGGTTAAATGTGAATTGCAAAAGTGTTGAGGTTTTCCAGAATTACAATTTCTACATATATCCAGCAGGTTTGCATCTCATCCAAGATGGCCGCCAGTGGGGAAGATAGTTTATACTAGGACCATATGGGAAATGCATTCAAAGATCTTATCCTCTGAAACCACTGAGCCAATGGGGACCAAATTTTGTCACAGTAATCCTTAGGTAGTCCCCTTTAAAGTTTGTGATTTTTACGTTTGTACCTCATTAAAGATGGCTGCCAGCGGGAACACAGTTTAACATAGGGACCCTAAGGGAAATGCATTCAAATGTCTTCTCCTCTGAACCCACTGAGCCAATAGGAACCAAACTTGGTTACAATAGTCTTTAGATGTTTTCCTTCAAAGTTTGTGATTTTTATGTTTATACCTCATTCAAGATGGCCGCCAGCTGGGAACATAGTTTAACATAGGGACTCTATGGGAAATGCATCCAAAGATCTTCTCCTCTGAAACTACCAAGCCAACTGAACCAAACTTGGTCACAATAGTCCTTGGGTGGTCCCCTTTAAAGTTTGTGATTTTTAGGTTCAGATGGCCGCCAGTGTTGAACATAGTTTAACATAAGGACTCTACGGGAAATGCATTAAAATGTCTTCTCCTCTGAACCTACTGAGCCAATTGGAACCAAACTTGGTTACAATTGTCTTTGGGTGATCCCTTCCAAAGTTTGTGATTTTTAGTTTTTACCTCATCCAAGAATGAAAATGCAGCATCTAGTGAACTGATTTATAGTATGAATGGGTGGTCTGTTGGTGACAATGAATAAAACCAGTCACCAGGTGAGGGATACAGGCTCATGTGAGCCTCTAGTTGGGAATTCTTGTTAGCAATGCTTTTTGAATGAATCTTAGTGAAAACAAAAATTTTCAATGCTTAGATTTCAAAAATTTTGATTCCAATATTGGTAAATTTCCTGATACTCTCAAACTGAGTCAAAGACTAGAATTTTTTGAAATTCTTGTTAGCAACCATGTTTTTGGATGAATTTTTGTCAAAACAAATATTGCCAATGGTTGGATTCCAAAATTTTTGTTTCCAATTTTGGTTGATTTCCTGATACTCTCAAAGACCAGTCATTTCTTAGAATTCTTAGTAACCACATCTTAGTATAGGCCAAATTATAATGAAAGCGGAGTGAGCAGGCGAGAACCTTTATGAATTATTTAGCATCAAATAGCATGAAAAAAAGACAATTCACAACACACTAAGGGATAATGTAGCCTGATCAATATTTTCATTGGATTCATAAGTGATAAAAGTTTTTGAACTTTCATTTCATCAGCTATGTCATGATGAAAAAATGTTATGATTGATGATAAGATCAGCTATTCCCCCTTTAAGACTAATTTGTCAAGCTTGTAAATATCTCACTTGGTAACCTCATTTGGGATTCAGAACCTTCAGATCTTAATCTTAATAATATGATTATGGAGGAGCATGTTTTTGAAAGGTTTTTGGTTTTGAATATGTTAGGACAGGAATGCAAATCATTACATCATCAATCTATGATAGATATACAAATTAACCAATCCTCATTCCACTTGTAATTGCTATTTGTTTCTCAAAAGCGGATGATGTATCAGAGAAGCAAAGGCAAAACTTATCTTGAAAGAAAGAAAGCAATTAAACACTATATTGTTATCTGGTAAAATTGCTACTACCAAGCGATAATCTGGTCAAAAGTCAAGTTCACAAATAATGAAATTTTTTTCACAATAAACAAATTTCCCCTCTACCCCATGCCAATTTGACAATATTGCATCATTGAGAAGCAAAACTTCTTCAGAAATAGGCACACTACTCAGAAATAAAAAAAATATGCTACTAGGTTTTTTGGTTTTAAGTGGTTGACATTTGATCAAGATGCAGAAGTGTCATCCACATGAATTAAGTTTCACAATTCTAAAATCATAAAGTCAAAAGGGCTACAACTGTCTGATAATTTAAATGAATGTTCTGAGGAAACATGATGAACAATTACACAATGTGATCAATAATCCTGTGAAGTTTGGATTAATTCAGAAAGAATAAATAGGAGAACTTAAGTGTAAAAAGGCCATAATTCTACAAAACAAGAGGCTCTCAAAAGCCTGTATTGTTCACTTGGACCTTGACTAACATAAACAGTCTATGTTAAAGGGGCAGAAGTTAAACTATGGTTCCAGTATGCCCAGTGGTTTCAGGGAAGATTAGTGTTCAATAGGGTCCAATGTTAAACAATGTTCCCTGCTAGCAGTCATCTTGGATAAAGTGAACCTATAAACAGGATCACAAATAAAGGCAATTGTGGTTAAGTTTTGTTCAAACTGGCTCATCAGTTTCGTAGCAGATCTATGAATGTGATTTCACACAAGGTCAAATGTTCCAAGCTTGCAGCCATCTTGGATATAGCATAGACCTTAAAAATACATTTTTTGCAGGTGACACCCCAAGGACTTTTGTTGCCAAGTTTGGTTCTGGCTCAAAAGTTGAATGTTTTCCCATAGGGTTTAATGTTTAAACTATGTTCCCCACTAGAGGCCATCTTGGATTAACGTGGACATGAAAACCACCATTTTTGCAGGGGACCAACTAAGGACTATTGTGGCCAAGTTTAGTTCCAAGTGGCCCAGTAGTTTCAAAGAAGAAAATTTTTGAATGTGTTTTCCTGTAGGGTCCAATGTAAAAACTGTGCTCTCTTCTGGAGACCATCTTGGATATAGCATAGACCAGATAAACACCTATCTTGCAGGGTACTGTACAAGAACTATCCAAGGACTATTGTGACCAAGTTTGGTTCTGTTTCAGACGAGAAGATCTTTGAATGTGTTTTCCCATAAGGTTAAATGTTCTCCTGGCAGAAATTTGGTTAAAGAGCAGGTTTGTAAAACACCTTTTTTGTAGGGGCTACCCAGGGACTATTGTGGCCGTTAGTTCTAATTGGCTTGAAAAGTTTAAGAGGAGAAGATCTTTGAATGTGTTTTTCCATAGGGTCCAATGTTATATAAAACTATGTTCCCTGCTGGGGTCCATCATGGATATAGCACGAACCTGAGAAACACCCTTTTTGCAGTGGAACACCCAATGCTTATTGTAGTCAAGTTTGGTTCCAATATGCCCAGTAGTTTAGAGGGGAACATCTTTGAATTAAAAGTTTACACCAGACAAATGGCCGACGGACAGAAAAAAAGTGATGGAAAAAGTTCACCTTGGCTCTAGCCAGGTGAGCTAAAAAGGTCAAGAATTTTGACAACATAATATGCACACCAAGGCATTCTGTGAAGTTTGGTTGTAATGAGGACAAAGAGGTAAGAGAAGTGTTGCAAACAAAAAAATTGATGAAATTTTAAGTAAAAAAATAAACAGCTGCACCAAGAGCGCATGATACGCCTGTCCACTGTCAAGTCAAACTTTATGGCATTGTTGGACCACAACTAAATTTTGATTGAAAAAAAATCAAACAGAATATGTGCCTTACCAAGATGTAACAATTAACAAATATCAAATTAAATTTCACAAAGTCCAAGGGCCATAACTCTGTACGAAATCAACCAACCTAAACCAAATTCCAACTTAATCTGTATCTCACCTAGATATACTCACATACCAAATATGAAATCAATATCTCAAGCAGTTACAGAAAAAACTCCAGAAACCTATATTTTTCAAAATTTCACCAAGCCCAAGGGCCATAATTCTGTACAAAAATAAACCGACCGGAACCAAATTCGAACTTGATCTGTATCTCACCTAGATATAGTCATATACCAAATATGAAATCAATATGTCGAGCAGTTACAGAAAAAACTCTGGAAACCTATATTTCTTAAAATTTCACTAAGTCCAAGGGCCATAACTCTGTACAAACTTAATGGACCAGAACCAAATTTGAACTTGATCTGTATCTCACCTAAATAAACTCATATACCAAATATGAAATCAATATGTCTAGCGGTTACAGAGAAAATCTCCGGAAACCAAAAAGATAACAGATGGACAGAGGGTATACCATAATATGTCCGTCTTTCGACGGGCATATAAAAACTGCCATAACTTTGAGACTAGAAGCTCACATAAGCCTGTATCGCTCACCTGAATACTGGCATTTTATTATACCCCCACTCTATAGAGAGTGGGGTAAATTGCATTTACCTTGTCCGTCTGTTCATCAGTCTGTTTATCCGTCCGTTTGTCCACAAATCATTTCTGTCACAGTTTTCTCAGCCTCTGCTCATGGGATTTATTTCAAACTTGGTATGCAGCCTTCACATGATAAGTTTTGAGGAATGTTTTATTTTGACTCCTGTCAGACATGTGCTTCCTGTTTAAAGAAATGTGGATTTAGTGCAAAATGATGGGAAACAGGAATTTTTCGTCACATTTTTCTCAGCTTCTACAAGAAAGATTGATTTCAAATTTGGAATGCAGCCTCTACATAATTAGTTGTAAGGAATGGCATATTTTGAGTTCTTTCAGATG
This sequence comes from Modiolus philippinarum, assembly GCA_002080025.1. NCBI lineage: Eukaryota > Metazoa > Mollusca > Bivalvia > Mytilida > Modiolidae > Modiolus > Modiolus philippinarum. The sequence goes on along the minus strand of MJUU01045976.1, from coordinate 64,033 downwards.
TGTACTTCCTGTTTAATGTAATTTTGACTTAGTTATATGATATAGGTGAAACAAGGTATAATTAGTTGAAAAGACAGTCTATATTGAGCATGTTCAGATATTTACTTCCTGTTTGATGAAAATGTGGACTTTGTATGAAATGTACAACTTTAGCTTTATTTTAAAAAGAATAAAATACATGCCCAAGTTTGGGAAATATTTGTTTTATGCATAAACAACTGAAGCTACAAATCCCTTTTCATGATGAGTACATTTTTCTGTATGACCATGCTGTTCCCTCATTCACTGGGTAATATAAACAGGGTTAAATTTAAGATTTTGAAAAACATATCAACAGCTTATTTTAACTTAAAACATTATGATCGAAGTACTAAAAATGATATCCATTTTGGTTCATTAAGTACAGAATTGAGTGGCTGATGAATTTGCAAAAAGCTAATAATAAATGTTTTCTCATTCAGCAATAAAGTATATTACCGTATTCGACCTTATTAGCGCCCCTGCTCCAATAAGCGCCCCCTCACCCTTTGTCAAAGTCAAAATGCACAAGCACCCCCTCAAAACTCCCAAACTGCCAAAATTTCCTTACGTTTATTTGCCGATGTTCGAGTTTTAAGCGGGTATATTATTGCCATAATTTTAAGAAACAGAATGTTTACATACCTCACACGACTCCTGAGCAACAATATCTATTTATTTATGCCGAATTCGCGTGATTGATACTCTTACTTTCTCGTTTCACCAAGATTTTAACAACCGGAAGTTGAAGACGCATTATAGAACTTAATAATAATGACAGTAGCAGACATACATAAATTCCAGTTTTGCTGATTCAATTAAGTTCCCCTGTTTTTGAATTTTCTAAGCGCCCTTGGCGCTTATTGGGTGGAATACGGTAGGTTATGTGATGTGATGGCAGCCATTTTGAAATTCGTAGGCATGCTTAATCATCATATAAAAGTGACCAAGACTTTATATGGGAAACAATGGGCTTTCATGGAATATCTTAGATTCTATTTTCTCTCTTAGGCATATGATGCATGTTTAAGGATTTTTCCTACATATATACAATAATAACTTGATTTTATGCCTGAAATGAACAGTCAGAACAGCTTACTGTTTAACCCCTGTCCATCCATACATAAATATACATTTGTATGCATGTGTTCTGCATTACTCTGCATGCTATCATGTATGTCTTGAAGCCACAAGCCTTACACAGAGGCATAGCGTCTTGTTTACATTGATAAAGATAATCAAAAGACAAAACATGTGATAAAACAATTTAATCAAATTTATTGAATTCTTGGCAACTATTGTAACAAATATGACCAATTCAAACAAATATCTGTGATTAAAGTAATACAAAAATTCAAGATACATGTAAATGTGGTGAAAAAAAGTACAGAATGCATTTTTGAAAACACAATCAAAAGTCTATAGCATTGTAAAAATGGCAGCTTACAATTCTGCAAGTTAACAAGTTCCCTAATATACAAATAAGATTAAGTGGATGTTGACTATACAAAAATAACAAAATCTTACTCTTAATCAAATATTTAAATTGCACACTTTAAACTGAACACATTGTGTAGAATTTCCTTGTTTCTGTTCCTTTCCTATTCTTTATTTCTGTATACTAATTAATGAGAAACATTGATCTCCCTGTACAAAGTAAATAATACTGTGAAAGTACTTTTGTTCATTGGGTTTCAATTTTCATGGATTTCGTGGTTTGAACAAACCACGAAATTAAGTTCTCAACGAAATGCATTTTTCCCCAGAGTTTTAATGCATAGTACTTACGTACCCACAAAATAGTTGTTTATACAAAAACAATGAAAATTGATGTCCACGAATAAAAGTACTTCAACAGTATATGGTCAAAGAGGAGATAATCTTAATTAGCATCTCAATAGCCTCTTTTGATGATATTGAATTAAAATTATCTCCACTTTGACCATATATAACTTACTGTGAAAGGTCAGTATTCAATTCAACAGCATTGGCAGTGTATAGAAATTTTCTGAGGACTTTGTAAGCTGATTCAATCAGGCAATTTTATCAACATTTTTTGTTATCAAATGATTCAACCGAGACAAATATATTAAGGACTTCTTATTCTTCAGAAGAGGCAAATTTAATGAGAACTGTTTATATGCTTCATAACAACTCATTTACTAGAGGCAAACTTGTTGAGGACATTATATGTTTCGTAACAAGTGATTCACCAGAGGAAAATTTACTGAGGACTTTTTATGCTTCAAAAGACATTATATGCTTCGTAACAAGTGATTCACCAGAGGAAAATTTACTGAGGACTTTTTATGCTTCAAAAAACTGAGTCAAAAGAGACAAATTTACTGATGACTTTTTATAACAACTTCATAACAACTAATTTACCAGAGGCCTATTTATACTCTTCATAAAAACTGAGTCACTAGGAACTGTGGTATTGAAGACTTTTTAAGCTTGATACCAGCTGATTTTGAAAGCATTCCAAGTTTCAAATGCACAATACTACACTCTGTCAACTTTAACAGATCAACATTTATTCACGGGTACAGTGTATTCGAAACATTATAATGCATTATTTATCTGCCTCAAAGTAGATATTCCAGCTAGCATTTCATAAGTCTAAATTAGAAGTGTGAAAAGAAATAGCAGTTTGTACATAAAAAAACTCACAAAAGGCCATTCTTTTACAAAACTTGAATAGAGAAAAAAAACTTGGTAGTAGGGTCTGTATGTCTCATTATGTGATACAGAGAAATGTGATTTCTATGTACAATTCATGCACCATGCAATTCAAAATATGACGCAATATTTTCAGAAAACAGGATATTCAAGGAAGATGATATAATTATTGTATATAAAAATCAATCAAAACTTAATCCATCTTTTTTTTAATTACATGTACAATACACCAAATTGTTTTTTGAAACAATTGATTTCCATTAATTATTACTTGGAGTTGATTTCTGGACAAATTATTTTTGTGTAGATCATGACAGATTCGTAAATATTTAATTTGTAATATTTTTCTTGTAGCGGTTTTAGGGAAAAAAAATCGCTCACGACAAAAGGTTGATTAACAGTGCCTACTCTATCTGGTTGAAAAATTAATACAAATATGTCAAATTTAGAAGGTGATATTCATGTGTAGATGTGCATTATTCTGTAAGCATTGCACATTAATTATACATGTATAACGCATACAATACATATATCTACAAGTTTATCTGAAAATGTACCATGAAACACTACTTTGACAGAATAATTTGTTTTGCATGTTCTTGTTTAAAGCTTTCAAATGATCACTAGAATCACAGATTTTAATTTATTTGGCCTAGGAACAACAACAAACTATCTACAGGATTTAAAGAAAGGTGGAATGTTTAACAAATAAACTGTCCTAAAAACTGACAATATAGATCTAAAAAATACCCAGTAAACCTCAATAGCTTTCTCATTATAACCTTCAATTACATGTATACAACTGATGATGAAGAACACTACATTTTTGAATGTTGTGATTTGTGTGATTGCAATACACATTTTATGTTCACAAATTACATACAATGGAAAAAAAAACTTTATGCATTTCATGATATATCAATCTTCATGTGTATAAACACCAATATGCCAAAATCATTTATTAGATTTTTTAATGGACCTGTTAAAATTCCCTTTGGTAGTAAAATAATGCTAACTGTGGAAATAATAACAAAAGAGCTACTCATGGTACAATTGTAGTACACTGAATTGGGGTATATATATGGCAAAACTCTATTAGGCCCTTTCTGTCCGATTTTGCTTAACTTGAAGTAATGAAAAAATGTGCATTTTTAGTACACAAGTATGGAAATAAGGCAATAAATTGAGCCAATAGAAAACAAATGCATATAATATAATTTAGGACCTGATCAAAGTTTTGGGTACAATAGGCTCTGTATACAATACACTGCATTTTGTTTGCAAAAAAAAAGAAAATAAAAGCAACCTACATGTATGTGAAGGGATGTGATTATAAATCCACCTGGGTCAAGAAAATCAAGACCAAACAAGAGAAAACTACCTCTAAACCCCATAGTTGTGCTTGGTGCAGATGTGAATAATTTTCTAAATTTCTAAATAATGCTAAACCAAGTGCAGAATGATACATGTATAACAGCAGCAGATTACTGTCCAGGAAACAGACAGTTTCAATGCGAGTTTCCTATAAATAAACAGTGCTACAGACAATTTTCAAGTCACTGTAAAAGCAACATCCAGTTATCATGTGATATACAGTGATCATGTGACTGGTGTAGTGACACACAGCAATCATGCGACTGTTGTAGTGACACACAGCGATCATGTGACTGTTGTAGTGACACAGAGTGATCATGTGACTGTTGTAGTGACACAGTGATCATGTGACTGTTGTAGTGACACAGTGATCATGTGACTGTTGTAGTGACACACAGTGATCATGTGACTGTTGTAGTGACACGGTGATCATGTGACTTTCATACTAACATAAAGTTATCATGTGACTGGTTGTAAAAGGCAATTTCAATGATTGAATATTTAATTGAGTTTATCAGTTATTTTGATTGTCTAAATCTAATTAAGTACACTGGCCAGTTTGTGTAAAAATGTACAACACAGAAAAAGAAATGAATATATATTGAAGAAAATTACATCAATAGATAAAATATCATACATATCAACTAAGGTAAACAATGAAATGCAGTAAAATTTATTATGTAAAAAATATTTGTAACAGAATTACCATTCCATGCCAGTGACACGTAAAAAAAAATACTTAAGGTAGTACAGGAGTTTAAAATTGTGCATCATTCTTGCGCATGTGACTTAAAATGGTATTCGCTATGGGAACGTTGCCGAAACCATTTTCAATGTCCTATAATAGTTAAATTTGATGAAATATGCCACTTTTATTAAGTAACCACGCAAAATATTGAACTTTTCAGCTAACTCCTGTTCCATTAAGGGGAGATAATTTGTATAGAATTAATAGGAAAAAATGTTTGCGATTTTTTCAAAAATAAGTTCGGTGACCCCCAAATTTTTTTCATGGAAATTAAAGGACAATATATAAGCTATTAATTTACCAAATTTTAAAAAATTCTATCTGATGTACTGCAATAATTAAAAATTTTGTTAAAATTCGCTAATTTTCCCTATTATTTGAACCCAAATAGCAGATTTTTACATTTCATATTTCATTCTTATATGGCTGGTGACCCCTTATTTTTATTTCATTTTTTGTATGCTCTAATAACAAAGGGTAAATCATGAAAAAATCAGAAAATTCTATCTGACAGAATTTTACACCCCCGTACAACCTTAAATATGTCAAGAAAGAAGGCATTACAATTGGAATGTTTTTAAAAATTAACTTTTGTACATACATTGTCATTTTTTTTATTTTAAAATGCCAGTCATAACTGATAAACATTTTAGTCAATATTAAATTAAAAATGGTCAATAAAGCTTGGAATTAAGTAAAATGTTACTGAGGTACTAGTTTATGAACTGAGCTTACATGCCACATATTTTATTTTATGTTAGGCAGAAGTGAAATGTATTCAAGGAAAAATGGAATCTGAATTTGACAATGCAAATTTTGCTTGCTTGCATGAAGGATTATCACATGTTAAACATACATGTAACATTTGATTTTCTTGATATCTGATGTATAGAACTGACATTCAAATTTGGAGTTAAAAGCAAATTAAGGATGGTCACTCCAGTTTTTGGAACCGTCTCTGACTTTCAGAATTCTCATATTTTATCCATCATGATGCATTAAGGGAGTATGAGTGTCAGAAATTTTGTAATTAGAATTAAAATTCTGACCTTTTGTTTTGAAGAGCACTGCTAATGGAAAAACTTGAGCAAAAAATTTTGAAAATCCATGAAGGAATTTTTGAGATATATATATAAGACATCAAAATTTTGGCGGGAAACAGTTCTCTCTAGAGTTTTCCTGTAATTTGCATAAGATGTGTATATGCATTTAAATATATGAAAATAAAATTGGAAGTTGATTAAATTTTATACACTGTCTATTTTATACATTTTAAAGTGACCTATGACCAAGAAAATATGATCCATGTGCAAAAAATTTTAACCCGGTTTGAATGGATAAAACCCGAGGATATTGAATGCTTCTGAAAATCTGAGGCTCGTACTCCCTTAATAGAAAGGTTTGCACACTGATGCCCATTTTTCTCTTCATATTATGTTTAAATACATCTTGAATAAAGTTTTGACAAAATTTGACTAAATTCTTGATGTATCTTTATTGTATTTCAATGTTCCATTGCCTTAATGCAAACTAAATGAAAAATCAAGAGGAATTCGATTTCCCGCCAAAATTTTCTAGCACTTATGGTGGCTCACTTGTCACATTTTTGAATTTTTGTCAGATATTGAAACTCCTGTGGTTTTGTCCAGTTCAATGGCTTAAAGAATTTTACAAGGGGAACCTCACCTTTAGTTAATGAATGTCTTCTAAAGGCCAAATTAAGACACCTGACAAGTTTTCATAAAATTCTTGATATAGTTTCCTAGCTTTCAGAAGAAAAAGAGCCCTAATGTTGAATTAAGGGAAAATGCAGAGAAAATCCATTTTCTGCCAAATTTTTAATGTTGTGTATCTAGGTTAAAAGCACACCAACCTATAGATTTCTTTTTGCCATTTCTTTCAGTCTACAATGCTTAGTAAATTAAAGTAGGTTTTAAGAAATCCTTGATATAAACAACATAACAGGAGTGAGCCTCCTTATATGTCAAAAATGGGCACACTGATCTATTAATATTTTTTTGCTTAAAATGGTGTATGATAAGTGTTCTAATAAAGAAAGATACTAATTTCAGAACCATAATATTAAAAACTTGAGGAGTGACCATCCTCAAGTTTTGGATGAACATCAAAATACTGTTAGTCAAGAGACAAGAGGTTTAAAGGATGAAAAACATAATAGCTTTCAAAAATTCAGTTTTCAATTTCAGACAAGTTTATCATCATTTGACACTGTCTTCACTGCACTGCAAACTTAACACAAAAATATGCTTCTACTCAAAATCAACATGGAAAATTATTTGTGAGCAAATAATTTGAAAAAAATGAGAAATAGGAAGACAGTTCTAAGTATATTAACTTTCACATACATTTGCAATTAATATCTTTGTGACTAATCAAATTTAATCTGTCTCAAATAGACAGCATTTTGTCTGTATAATCTAGCTCATTCCTCCTTGTTTAGAGGATTGTTAGGATATGTGCAAACTGTAATGAGTGCTGACTATCATTTCCTTATACAGTGTACTATTGACATAAACTTTATATTAAAGATACAACGTAAAGTAATTTTTAAGTATTAATATATAAAGTTAAATAACAAATAAAATGCTGTTCTAACATTAATACAACAAAAAACATAGGGAAAAAAACTGACAATTAACTTTGTAGATAATCTATTGCACAATTTTAAGCACTTGTTAGCTGTGACTAAAAAAATCATCACTGCATGAAGTACATGTATACTTGAATACTGGACTAGTTTTACAACTTATCAAGTGAACACAAGGTATAACAATGTACCCTATTTTCATCACCGATTTTTCCAAAAGCCATTCTCTATATTTCTTTAAGATAAGACTGTCGACTTTTTAGACTATAATATCGTCAGGTTTGTTTTATTTATTTTGTTTCCATAAATCAATTCATATTTGAAAGCAAAAAATGAAATCGTCTTTAAAATAAAATAACATGAAAAACATAAAATGTTCGAGGAATTTTATCAAAATATCAAGTACTTTAAAGTCCCTCAATTTCAAACTTTATATTTTCAAGTACTTTTAAGGAATTCAAAACACCTGCACAAACCCTGGGTACGGCTTAGAGCAACAGGACCATTAGTGTTAATCATGTGATAAATACTGTTCTCTAATTTCTAAAAAAATCAACCAACGCCTGAGCGATGTGATAAAAACATTTCTCTAATGATATGTCCAGTTTAAACCGGTATTGACCCATTGGATATTTTGGAAAACAATTCTCGGTGTTTATCATTGACCATTAGAGAAAAAGATTACACCACTTTATCCTGATTATTACCATATTTTATCTACTCTCATAATTAATAAAATATAGATTACACCACAAGATCCCGTTCATTACCATATTTTTTTCACCTATCGATAGTTAAATTTGAAAATTTTAAAATGCTCGGAAAGCCTCGCAATTAAAATTTAAAAATGTAACTATCTCTAGTGGATAAAATATGGTAATGAACGGGATCTTGTGGTGTAATCTATATTTCTCGCCACTAGTGAAAGGACAACTCGCGTGGAATTTCCCGTCAAATGTATTCGGAACATGATCCTTGGTGTTCTACATTATGTCATTATATATATAGAGAAACATTTTCTACAACTTAAACACATTAATTATGAAATTTCTCACATATTGTTAAATTAATTTTCAAATGTTTAAAAACTCGGCAAGACTCGTTTTCAAACATTTGCAAAATTTATTGAACTCGATATGAGAAATTTCATAATCAACTTAGTTCTCGTGGTAGAAACTATATTTAAAGGCCCAACCAACCAGATCACATAAATAATGCAAGTCAGTATATACTGAAGTAACATACATCTCAAATCAGTTTTATTTTGTTGTCATGACAACATAAATCTGATTATTTGTCTTCTGTGAACACATTTGTTTATTCCATTAAAATTAAAAACTTATAAGGCCATAATAAAATTATAGATTCTGATTCAACCTTCTGAAAAATTATGGGCAAGAAATGAACTTTGTTTTTTCTATATCTTACCAATTACAGTGAAAAATGCTGTTAATTTAGAAAATGTTTAAAATTAACCAATGAAATCAAATAATTATAACAAGTATGGATCGTATTGCGAGGCAATACATAAGTCCCCTACTGGTGGAATAATTCTTTGTTATTCCAGCAAAAATAGTAAAGGAAAAGTTTTCCCAAGTCCAAGACCCATAACTCCATCAAAAATCAATGGACTGGAACAACACTCATACTTGATCTGTAACTCATAGCGGCAGACTCACATACCAAATATTAGATTAATATGTGGAACGGTTTAGAAAAAAAAGTCCGGAAAACCTAGATTTTACCAAAAGTTTCTAAGTCCAAGGTCCCTAACTCCGTCAAAAATCAATGGACCGAAACCAAACTCAAACTTGATCTGTAACTCATAGTAGAAGACTCGCATAGCAAAAATTAGCTTAATATCTGGAACGGTTAAGAAAAAAAGTCTGGAAAACCTATATTTTACCAAAATTTTCTAAGTCCAAGGCCCATAACTCTGTCAAAAATCAATGGACCGGAACCAAACTCGAACTTAATCTGTAGCTCATGGTGGTAGACTTACATATTAAATATAAATCAAATATCTTTTACAGTATGAGAAAAAAGTCCAGAAAACTGAGTGTGACGGACTGACGGAGTGCAAACCTAAAGTCCCCTTCGGCGAAGCCGGTAGGGGACTAAAAAAAATAATTCTTTTTTCAGGAGTTGAAAAATGGGGGTGGGAAAAGATCACAAGTTAGTTTTTTTTTTTATTATGGTCTTATCAGGAATAATTTATATAAATACAGTTCATCAGAAACAATTTAAAAATTATGTTTCTGCATTTAATGCTGTGTGATATTAATCCACATAAATACATTTATCACATTTATCTGAGTATAACACACATAAGATTTCTGATTAAATAAAAAATAATGATAATAAATAAAAACAACAAAAAACTAAATAACATCAAGATATATAAACATATCAAAATTGCACATCACAAAAAGTTTGTATCAATCGCCAATTCAAAGTATTGCGAAATATCAAAATCGTCATGTCTAGTAAACATCCTATTCTTTAAGCTGTTGTATTGAAGTTGGCTTTTTTCACATTACACAAGATGCAAAATTATATCATCTGTTACCAAAATGGAGCTTAGCAGTTCCTACTGCTCATATAGGAGAAATAATCAAATTAACATATATGTAGCATTTTTAAGATGTCTTAAGGGGATGGCCATCTTGGAAAATAGAATGACTGCTATAGAGCCATATAAAATACTTTGCTGAAGTTAAACCAAATTTCCTTGGCATTTTTCTCATCTTAATTGATAAGGGCTATTCCATTTAAAATTCCCACCGGGGATGGAACACCAATGAATTTTTTTTCTTTTGGTGGTGGGTAAATTTCTGTTGTATCTTATAGTTCAATTATATATATATATTTTTTTTTCTCTTGGTGGGGGTATAAAAATAAGTGGGGTTCCACCCCCTGGTGGGAATTTTTACTGGAATAGCCCTAAATATTCAGGAAAATATTTACAAAATGTTATTTGTATTTCTATTTTTAATTCAGGTTATCAAAACATATGAGTAAATATTCACATCTTATAAACTGTAAGCCTGGTTAGTGACCATTTTTGATGGAGTTTCAGCTGAGCAATTGTAAATTATCTTGCGTAGTAGATTGCACCAAAAAAGTACCCAAATGGTATTTTGGAGGCAAAGAGAAAATACCTGTTTATAATTACTGTAGGTAAATGAGGGATGTATCTGAAGTCTAATGCAACCATACTTGTACATCCAATTAATTAAGTTGTAATAACAAAGATATTTGACAATTTTTCTGAAATTAAATGGAGAATGGCTTTGACAAGATTGGCACAGAAATGTAGAATGGACATGTTAAAGAACACTTGAATAACATAGTTTATACACCAAGTAGTGCAAACAGGGCTGTCTGTAGTACCCTGACAGATGGCTGTCTTCATTCTTATTCACTTAAATGCTGTTGCAGCAAATATTGGTTCTAATTGGCCCTAAAATTTCAGACTTTCAAATTTTACAATTGTTTAAATTTGGAAGACCACACAAGACTGACAATGAATTCATGACAAACACTAAAAAGGGCTTTGGCCAGATGAGATAAAGAGGCTATAATTAAAACCAAATAACCCTATGGACAATGATGGATTAAAACATTCAAATAGGAGTTTCCGCTGTGACGTCACAAGCTTGAAAAATTACCTTTGGTTGGCAAGAAATCGTAGTCACTGATTAGGGTCATAAAAATGTCATTTAAATTAAATGGTGAGAATTTGTTATTTAAGATAAATGGATAAATCTTTTTGATCTAAATTATGAAATGTTTATGCTTTTACAGGATGTAAAAATTTTCTGCTTTTTATTTTTAATATATATAGAATTAGTGTATTTTGTAAACAATGTAATTTTTTGAAATTTTCACATTCTTAAAATTCACATGAAAAAAATATTTGTCCATTTTTATTAAAAAGTAAATCGGTAGAAAAAATACGAATACCTCAATGTTTAACATGCATTTTACAGATCCAAAATCGTGCATACAATAAACAAGAGTTGTCAGAAGACAACATAGCTCGCCGGGGATTCCAGTAACCTCAATGCATAATAAATTCGAAAGTAATAGAAAGCTCTCTTCACAAGAAAGTCACATATCAAATATAAACACCCTATCACTAAACAACTTAATTCTAGAAGCAAGTTTAAGGTTTTTAAAAAATTGCCCTAAGGGCAACGTCAAGGTCAAAATGGCAACAACTACGGTACCATCAGAAAGCTCTCATCAAAAGATCGTCACATACCAAATATGAACAAACTAACTCTTACAATCTTAATTCAAGAAGCAAAGTTAAAGTTTTAAAAAAATTGCCCCCAAGGAAAGGTGAAGGTCAAAATGTCTACAAATAGCTACTGCTAGAAAGCTCCCATCATAAGGAAGTTACATATCAAATATAAACACCCTACCACTAAAAGCCTACCTTCTAGAGGCAAGGTTAATGTTTTTCGAAAATTTCCCTCAGGGCAAGGTCAAGGTCAAAATGTCTACATATATGGTACCACTAGAAAGCTTTCATCCTAACGAAGTTACATACCAAATATAAACACCCTACCATTAAAAGCCTACCTTCTAGAGGCAAGTTTAAAAGTTTTTCAAAAATTGCCCTTTGGGCAAGGTTAAGGTCAAAATGTCTACAAATATGGTACCACTAGAAAGCTCTCATTATAAAGAAGTTACTTAGCAAATATAAACACCCTACCACTAAAAGCCTACCTTCTAGAAGCAAGGTTAGAGTTTTTCAAAAATTGCCCTTTGGGCAAGGTCAAGGTCAAAATGTCTACAAATATGGAACCAGAAGAAAGCTCTCATCACAAGGAAGTCACATAGCAAATATAAAACACCCTACCACTAAAAGCCTACCTTCTAGAGGCAAGGTTAAAGTTTTTCAAAAAGTGCCCTCAGGGAAAGGTCAAGGTCAAAATGTCTACAAATATGGTACCGCTAGAAAGCTCTCATCATAAGGGAGTCACATACCAAATAAGAACACCCTACCACTAAAAGCCTACCTTCTACAGGCAAGGTTAAAGTTTTTCAAAAATTGCCCTTAGGGAAAGATCAAGGTCAAAATGTCTAAAAATATGGTACCACTAGAATGCTTTCATCATAAGGAAGTCACATACCAAATATGAACACCCTACAACTGAAAGCCTGCCTTCTAGAGGCAAGGTTAAAGTTTTTTAAAAATTGCCATACGGGCAAGGTCAAGGTCAAAATGTCTACAAATATGGTGCCAAAAGAAAGCTCTCATTGCAAGGAAGCTACACACTAAATATCTACATCCCAACTCTTACGGTCTCCATTTCACAAGCAAGGTTAAAGTTTTTGCTGACAACGCCGACGCCGGGGGTATGACAATAGCTCTCCGGACATTCGTCCCGGCGAGCTAAAAAGTTATCAAAGATTAAAAATTCTATCCCAATGCTATATAGTGATAATTCTTCGGCTTTGCCAACCAAAATTGTTAATTTGCACATGTAAATTAGATTTTGTGACGTCACCAATTGGATTCGCGGAAACTCCTATACCGGTAATGATGGTCATATTTTTTTTTATTATAACCTTCTTCACAAGCTATAGAACCTACAGTAATTTTATAACTATTTTAAACTTTTCAAGTTTTATCTACAAGTCATCTGCTATTACCACAACTAACACTGACCATAACAAATAATTGCACAAAATCTCTTAAAGTGACTAAACAACCCATCAAATCATAACTGTAATCATTTAATAAATATTTTCCCTATTTAAATTCAAATATACATAAACTGGCTCTGAGATCCCTGTATTATAACTATCCATATTAATCTCCATATCATGTATGAACAACATTAATTTTTAATTTTGACTATCTGTTTATATGTAATTCATTCTTAAAATAGTCTTGATGATTTGATATTATCATTTGTACAAATCAATACATTAATGAATTGTTGATGGAAGAAAAATAGTGATAAAAATAAACATGTAACACAGGTCAATTTTTTTTTGTGTAAAAGACCGATTAGTATAATTTTATTTTGCAGATTAATTTTGATTTTTTTTTCTGTTGCTGATCTAGAAATCAAAGCTTTATAAATAATAAGATAATTACAAATCAACATATAGTCTTTGAGAATTAAAACACTTGATAAATCAAGAGCTTTTTATATGTCCGTTGCTAGGTTGTCTTGTGTGTTCTTTCATCACACCATTATGTTCACTCCTGTCACCGGATCCATATAAAACATTTACATTATTATATTTCTGAGCATCTGATAAAACATCTTTTTGATTGGGATGAGCTTTGTGTGTGTCATTTCCACTTCCTGTTATATAACCATGGAACAAATCAATAACTTTGGTTTCTTTTAAATCGTACACAGTATTAGGAGAGATTTTCTTACATGTCCAATACATGACCTTTGATAATATAGGAAGTGCCAGAATTTGATGTACAAGTGCACAAACTCTATAATAAGGTCCATAAAATGGATCTGAAATGGCCGGACATAACATGTTGTTCAGGTTCACCTTTGATACCTAAAATAGAACATAAAGTTGTCAATTGTAACATACATGTATATAACAGTTAAACTTGTCTAAACTGTACCCATTTTGGACTGAGGATTTTGTTTGTTTTAAACAGGTGTTAAATTTACACAAGTTCATAACATGAAGTTGCATGTGTTGTCGTGCCAAGCATATCCCCACTTGTACCAAATTTTCAAAGTTCTCTCAAACAGGAAGTTGATATTGTAGAGCAACAAAAAAATGCTTGCAACTAATGACTCATTAGAAGAAAGTAGCATCCCAAATTTCAAACTAGAGTAAGTGTGGCCTAGTGGGCAAGGATAGCCAGGTGGTCTCCATAAGGTTTGCATCAAGCTAAAATGACAAAGTCCAAATCATGTCAAAAATCTCGAAAAAAGGGAATTATTGGAAAATAAAATGTGTAGTGCACATCTGCAAAATGTAATTAAGCTCCTGCATAAGTTTCATGAAATTCCAATAAGTGGTTTAGGAGGGGTAGTGGATACCAGTCTATCACCAAATGTTTTAGGAAAGGATATGGAGTAAATGAACACGAGACTATAACACATATGTTAACTCCAACTGCAATAATTTTAATGAGCTGTATGGCCATTTCGGAAATTTATTCCTCATCAGCAGCACTAGAACCCAAATGAAGGAAATCCGTAAAACCAAACGAAATCCAAAAAATCAGTAATATCAACTATAGCTATGGACAAAACTACGATGGAGGGAGTTAATCCTCGGTTTCAGAATTTACATAAATTTAGATAACAGTAATTGAACAAAGTGTACACATGAGATATTATCTCATGTATAAGTACACCATATCTAAGAAAAATAAAGAGCATACATCTCTACCACGGGGAAATGGTTTGCATTGAGCGAAAAGACTTAAATTGACAAAGTCCTAAACAAGTCAAAAATGTGGAAAAAAAGGAATAATAAAAAAAACATGTAATGCACATCTACAATATGTACTAAATAAAGCTCCTGCATAAGCTTCATGAAATTCCAATCAGTGGTTTAGGAGGAGTAGTGGATACCAGGTATTCGCCATATGGTTTGCATCATCTACAACATGTAATTAAGCTCCTGCATAAGTTTCATAAAATTCCTATCAGAGGTTTATTAGCAGTAGTTAATACCAGGTTTTATGTACAGAAAGACAGATGGACAGACAGACAGAAGGATGGAAGGATGGACACCATGAACACTATATACCTCCTACAAAGCAGGGGGTATAATGAATCCCTTCAGGCACAGGGGAGAATTTCATGACCTATACCTCCCACAAAGGTATAATGAATCCCTTCAGGCACACAGGAGAATTTCATGACCTTGATTGATTGATGGTCAAAATAATCTGTTTACAGGCTCTACTTCTGTAAATAGTGGTGTATTACAGCTTTCTTGTAGTAAATCACCAAACAATTTCTACTGTTATTGTGAACATGATAGTCAACGAAAGTAGACAAGAAAAGGATTTTTTCCTCCATTCACCATTCTACTTGACACTATCAGACTAATATGGTGACTTCAAGATAAAGAAGAACAATAAAAGCATTGTTCCATTGCTAGGTTCTATTATATATTTTTTAGAAACTTTGTCTCGTGTGCATTTATTCCATATATTTTCATTGCTATGATACAATTGTTTGTTACTATAAACTCTTCTAGAGATAGAGAATGCATATTTTTTCAGCAATAGAGATAGATAACTTTGGTATATATATATATATATATTGGGGGTCACTTCCAGTATGTGATGAGATAGGGATGAGCCACTGGAATAGGTACCTTTTTCTTGCTTTGTATTATATGATAAGGGTATTAAATTGTGATGAAAATATGTGATAAGGATAGGAATTTCAGATAAGATTATGTGATAAGGTCAACATGTAACATCTAAATTAGATACCAATTAGCATATGACATTTCTGCATTGATAAAGGTATCAAAATATGTCATTTCGCTACTTTGTTATTGAAAAAAAAACATTTTCTGTTTTCATCCCAATAAATGACAAGATATACTTGTCTGCATTATATATTATTAGGTGTACTTTTTTGCTAAAAATATGTGATAAGGTATATATTTTTGAGATTCTTAATATATGATAAGGGTGGGGGTCCTGATGTGCCAACGGCTCACCCCTACCAACAAATAAATGGAATGACATCCCCCCCCCCCCTGCATTTTAGTCCATACATGCATTTCACAAAAAGTCATCAGTGCGAGTTTAAATTTTTGGCAATATAATGGAAAATTTATTGCACTATCAAAGAATTGAAGACTTTTTAATAGACTATATCTGATCTCTGGTATCAGTATATACCAGACCACTTTTTAACACGTCACAGTATAGAAAACATCATGTCATAAGAGACTAAGTTATAGTACCTCAGTACAAGAAGCCTTTTAATACCAGTATATCTGGTATTTTAACAAATGCCTATTCTATTTTTTGGAATCCATCTAATACATTGCTCCTTTCTTTTCTTTACTCATGAATTCACTGTTATGAACAGTCTATGCTTGTTAATTTCTCTTCATGTTTGTGACTATCTCATTATTCACATGTAGTAAAGGTAGACATACATGCCCAGATGTAAGCTTTTGAAAGATGGCTGACGGATATACTGTGGTATTGGACTACATGCACAGTATATTGGGGTTTTTTTTTGTGGTACCCAGCAATACTTCTTGATCTATATTATTCAGCAGTACTTACATAAGCTAGATACTGCAGTGTTATAAAGTGATAAACAAACATATTGCCTACAGATAAAGCTGCCCAACTTAAGTCCCACAATGGTTCTGGTGTATATACTCCTACAATAGAAAATATATGCAGTTTTAAAGTATACATAGATAGGTAGTCTTCCCCCATTTTGAATTAGTTATTTTATACTGTTGTGGTATTATTTGCTTGCAAATATGCAAATATTTTATTTGTAATATCAATAAATATAATATCAGTGACATAAAAAAGCAAAGCACCTTTATTGACTTCATTTTACATGTATTTATCTCATAAGATTGAGGTACGGTAATTTAATAATAAAACGATTTGGAATAGCATATTAAACAAGAGGCTCTCAAGAGCCTGTATCGCTCACCTGGCCCTTGATTAACATAGACATTTTATGTTAAAGAGCCCTTATATATAATTAAACTATAAATCCAATATCCCTAATTAGTTAAAGCGGAGAAGACCTCTGTTAGTTTAACATTGGACCCCATGGGAAACACTAAGTTCCCCGCTGGCTGCCATATTGGATATCACGCTGACCTGAAAAACACCTTTTTGCAAGGGACCACTCAATGACTATTGCGGCCAAGTTTTGTTCCAATTGGCTCAGTACATTCAGAGGAGAAGATCTTTGAATGTGTTTTCCCATAGGGTCCAATNTTAAAACTATGTTCCCCACTGGCGGCCATGTTGGATATAGTGCGATCCTGAAAAACACCTTTTTTGCAAGGGACCACCTAAGGACTATTGTGGCCAAGTATGGTTCCAATTGGCTCAGTAGTTTCAGAGAAGAAGATCTTTGAAAGTGTTTTCCCATAGGGTCCAATGTTAAAACTATGTTTCCCCCTGGCGGCCATCTTGAATATCGCGCTGACCTGAAAAAAACACATTTTTTGCAAAGGACCACCTAAGGACTATTGTGGCCAAGTTTTTCAATTGGCCCAGTAGTTTCAGAGGTGAAGATCTTGGAATGTGTTTTCCCATACTAAGGGTCCAATGTTAAAACTATATCCCCCGCTGGCAGCCATGTTGAATGTAGCGCAATCCAGAAAAACACCTTTTTGTAAGGAACCACCCAAAGACTATTGTGGCCAAGTTTGGTATCAATTGGCTCAGTAGTTTCAGAGAAGAAGATCTTTGAAAATGTTTTCCCATAGGATCCAATGTTAAAACTATGTTTCCCGCTGGTGGCCATCTTGAACATAGCACTGACCTGAAAAACACCTTTTTTGCAAAGGACCACCTAACGACTATTGTGGCGATGTTTGGTTCCAATTGGCTCAGTAGTTTCAGAGAAGAAGATCCTTGAAAATGTTTTCCCATAGGGTCCAATGATAAAACTATGTTTCCCGCTGGCGGCCATCTTGGAAATCACGCGGACCTAAAAAGCACCTTTTTTGTAAGGGACCACCGATGGACTATTGTGGCCAAGTTTGATTCCAATTGGCTCAGTAGTTTCAGAGAAGAAGATTTTTGAAAGTGTTTTCCCACAGGGGCCAATGTTAAAACTATGTTTCCCGCTGGCGGCCATCTTGGAAATCGGGCGGACCTAAAAAACACCTTTTTTGTAAGGGACCACCCAAGGACTATTGTGGCCAAGTTTGGTTCAAAATGTTAAATTTTGGTCCCATCTGGCGGCCATCTTAGATGACGTACAGACCTGAGCGACACAATTTTTAAAGGGGACCACCCAAAGACTATTGCAGCCAAGTTTGGTTTCAACTGGCCCAGTGGTTTCAGAGGAGAAGCTCTTTGAATGAAAACTTTACGGACGGACGGACGGACGACAGACAGACGACGGACGCAAAGTGATGGCAAAAGCTCACCCTGGGATAGCCAGGTGAGCTAAAAAAGGGAGATTATCTGGTAAAAATATTTTATAAAGATATCACTATGAAAATTCATGCTTTACAAATTATATGGACAACAAAGTTGGTGACCCCCATTTTTCTTTAAATTTTTTGAAAAGTATGGCTAACATGAATGAAGTAGAGAGAAATATATGGGATAGTTTAAAAGAAAAAAACTGAATACTATTTTTACCTATATTAAAATTAGAATTTTTTTTATTGTTTTGATATCAGTTATTTTAAAAACAAGCACGGTGACCCCACCCCCCCCTTTTTTT
>MJUU01045976.1:8260-23796 GCA_002080025.1 Modiolus philippinarum | reverse complement strand
ACTGCAGCTTGAGACATCCATGTTGTTGGAGTTACTGCAGCTTGAGACATCCATGTTGTTGGAGTTACTGCAGCTTGAGACATCCATGTTGTTGGAGTTACTGCAGCTTGAGACATCCATGTTGTTGGAGTTACTGCAGCTTGAGACATCCATATTGTTGGAGTTACTGCAGCTTGAGGCATCCATGTTGTTGGAGTTACTGAAGCTTGAGCCATTAAGTTCAACAATAATTTCTTACCTTTTTGTCATGACCATTTTGTACATGTACATTAAAATGGTTTCAAAATGAAATGTTTCATTTCAGGCATGAAAATACATAAAATGGACTGATAATGTCCCTTCTCTCTGCTTTTTTGCTACTTTAATGACCCTTGAAATGAATTTTAGAAAACCATCGACCAAATCCCTTTGTTTGCAAAAAAAAAAAATAATAATAATAAAATCACAAACAAAAAGTAAGAAATGAGGTTTTTACCGTATGATAAACAATTATCTGATTTTATTCCTAGAATTAAGCTCATCCATTACAATCCATAACCATACATTCAAGATGTCAAGCTTGTGTCTGTTCCTAAAGGGCACCATGCTGACCTCTTGGACAAACAATGTTGATCAATAACATCAAAATTAGCACAAGTTGATAATATTATATCAGACCTAAACCTTAGACTCTAATTACAACTATCATCTGATCAATCATGTAATAATGAGGAATCAATTTCTCATCATTAGCCATCAAAGCATGAACTGAAATTAATCAGCCAATAAGTTTCCAAAAGTGGCAACTTCAATTTATTTCAAAACAGATCTAATTCAACATTTAGCAACCCCATGAATGGTGGCCATCTCATTATTTATATATCACCAGCCAATCATTTATAATTTATTCTCTTATGATGCACAATTATTATCTATTACTTGCACGAATAATTATTTGTGGTACACAATGAGACTTTGAAGCTGGAGTTAGATATGACATGCTGAATCGCTTTTACTGGAATTTCATTGGTCGAGCGCGTGATGTGCTATTACTTTTTTGACGTTTCTATTGGACAACTTTGAAATCTCGTTGGCCGCGATTAACGTTACCTAGCAACGGTGTTGTTATTTGAAACAAAAACAGCAGTTGGGCACTAAATATTTACAAAATCATAAGAGAAATAGTTTTAACAACTCAAAAGAATTGTATATCGCTGGATAGCAACTCTCGTTATGTAATTTCATATATAATTAACTCGACAAAGGTTCGTTTATTGTATATTGAAATTACATAACTCTAGTTGATATCCAGAAATATACAATTCTTTCTTGTTATGAAAACCATAAACATCCAATCATGGATCAACTTTGAATTTCAAAAAAGCTGGAAATTATAAATATTTTTGAATGATTTACTATTTGTTTTAGGGTTGAAGTTCCCTATGAAGTTAAAATTCAATGGCTTGAACTGAAATAACTCAAACCATCATGGATCTCTTGACCAGTTTATCAGGACCCTCTGTTTGAATTTAAACAAAGTTCGGCCTCAATATCTTGAACAACCCTCTAGCTTGAACTTTTTCATCATTCAAAAAAAGAGTAATCACAAATCAAAGCTCTAAAACTAAAAGAGCTGATGGTGTTTGTATGTGTTAAGGTTAAAAAATTCACCTCATATTTATGTCCAATTTCAAAGTTAGGCATATCACTGCAGTCAAATTATGATATCGAGATTTGTTAGGAGTATGACAAGAGCGTTGTTTTAGGGATATGAATTATTAACCTTTTTTACTTGAGGGATATAAGAAGGAAATGTGGATTATTGATACACTTAAATATTGTCATGCAGTTTCAATATTTTTTTGTCGAAATATCATACAAAAACAGCCACTCTTTACGTATGTTTTTAAAATGCATGCAATTTCATCCTAAAAACAAGAACGATTATGCAAAACAAATTTTTTACATGGATTGACAAAGTTAACAATAATCTTAAAGCTCTGACAAGTAAAATAAACCGATCAGAGAAAATGAAACTACCTGCATGCATCGTGTTTATTTATATCCACATGCAAATTAACATACATGCGCATCAAGTGCAAATTCGGTATTTCTACGGAAGCAATCAAATAATCGTGAATCCTTAACAGTCCAAGATCTCCAATTTCTGATTACGGCAGAGTCACAGCACAGACATTTAGTTACATCTAGATACTAATATATGTGCCGTTTGTCTCTTATCAATACATATCGATAATGTAAACAAACAAACATTTTGCGCCCTCTAGCGGCTGATCGAGATTAACTGAGTATTACACTTGGAATATTATATTCGGGTTCGTACAGAAATGGCTGCGTGAGGATCAAGTAGTTAACGTATCAAAACATAAAAATTTCAAAAATGTGACACAACTTTCATAACGAAACCATTCTGACATCTTAAAATATTTTTAATTTCCTATGCATGAAACAAATATTTTTTTCATTCTAAAATGTAGAAATGTGCTCGATAATCTTTTAATTTTTTAATACAGGAAATTTAATAAGTTTAATTATAGTGAAGTAGTGATTTAAAATGGGTTTGGATGTATTATAAACGTCTCTAACTATATCCTCAAGCCTATTTGACACTCACTTTTTAGTTACAATCCGCCATCACTTAAAAGCCGTTTAAAGCCCAACTATGTTTAAACTATGTTCAAACATTTTACCATATCAGGACAATAGTATGTAACATTCTACCATATTATTCAGTAATTGACTGTATTATTTACAATTTATAAGCAGACTTTTTAACACATTAAAAGTTTCCCGTCATGCATGTAATCTATTTTTATCCCATTAGCTAGGGTGTTCAGTATGAACATCAATAAAAAAATGAACTTCTGACTTGAGCATAGCTCTATCCCAAGTAGTGATCTTGTTTTTACTCCTGATGGTAAATTGGTGTGGGTGATATAAATAACCAGCAAACTAGAGGCAATGTTGCCAGGCCTTGATGATTTCCTCTTAGATACAAGACTTTGCTTATTCTTGTGGCTTCAAGATAAAAGCAATTACTATTGATTGTTCTAACATATCACAATTTCATCATATATTATACACATACTGCCTGCAATTGAGGATGGTATACTAGATTACCATACGAAGGAAGCTCATCCGAGACGGTAGTCGAGGGTTTTTCTTTTCTGAAAGTGGTAATCTAGTATATCATCCAAAATTAAAGGCAGCATGTGTTACAGTATCTTATACTAAATATTTTGACTGTATTACTACTTCAAGTAACGTCAATGACGTCACTGTGCAATTAAAGTGGGAGGTATACTCAGTTGAAGGGTGATATATTCAACAGAGGGGTGGTATACCAAAATACCACCGTTACGTTTAACCAATCAAAATTAAGGAAATTCATGTGAAGTATAATATATCTTCATTTGAAACAGGCTCTTGGGTACACAGGTCCCCATCTTACAGGAACCTAGGCTTGTAACCCTTTACCTATCAATATTGACATTTATCCTCATATTATAAATAGTCCAAATATAAATAAACAATATACTGTGAGTAAAACATCTAATGAAGGAAAATTTTCATACTTAATTATATAATTAACCACAAACAAAATTATTAATTAGCAAATATAAAGCACAAAGTACCCTTACCTGCTGATCAAATTTTATCTATTATTTTCATATAATCGCAAACAGATGTGTAAACAATTATTTTATCTCCCTTTCTTGGTACAACATGGATATCTATACAACTCAAGCCAGGGCAGATGTTGAACCTATAATTGTTTATCAATATAAACAATGCCTAATTTTAGTACAATAACAAATCAATAAGGATGTCAATTGCTTAACTTCCTGTCGTCAATTACACTTGTAAGTGAAAACTACATGTAGCATATCTCAATGCATTGCAAAATGTTACACAAGGCTCAGGTAACCGCAAAATGCAAATAACTACTTTTATAAATCATTATCATTCCCTTCCCCCAAAAATTAAAACTACCCCCCCAAATGTCATTCATGAAAAATAATTTTCATTTTTTTTTTTTCGTTTTATTTTGCTTTTTATTTCAAATCAACTTGCAATTGATATGATCTATGATATTCTCTCTTAAACTGTAAAACATAAAATTATTTACTATAACTTTCATGAATAATTTTATAACTCTATGACAGAAAATTCTGATTGGTTTAGTAGAACATAGGACATCCTTTTGTCCTGAGAATAAAAATTTAATTCTAATTAATGCACTTATGGTTGTAACACTAATTTGATTGGATGGCAAAAATTTTCAGGCAGTAAAATCCAACGATTTATAATTAGAACCAATAGCAAAGTAACGGCACAGACACAGACCAAAAATCATGAAAAAGCTAGTCTATTTTCAGCATACATCAGGAAATTTGTCATTTTCAATTTGAATATTTGTGAGATGATTTTTTTTTTAAGTTATACTCGCCTATTTCAAGCAATCTTTAGCACAGGACATAAAGATTTTCAGTGTTTCAAATGACAATCTACTGTATACTACTCTTACAAAATTTTTGAACCCCAGTTCTAAAAAAAATCATTTAAATGAATTTTGCTCTTTTAAGTCTTTTTTTTTAACCATGAAATATGTATACTACAGTGAAATTTGAACAACTGTTTAAATAAACAGTAGTTCAGCTGGTTGAAATTAAATTCTTAGCACCCAAAAAAAAGCTTCAACTCAAAAATATTTCATTATCAAAAACTGTAAGTAACAGGAGCAGATTTAGGGATCTAATCATTAAACTCAATAAAATTTCAACACACAAAATCAAAATCAAAAGTTCCAACTATAAAGTAAAAAACAGTCATATTGTAAAACAAATATGAAAACTACCTGTAGTTATGAAAACTCAATTACAGTTAAGGAAGCGAAATTTTAAAAAATAAGACTTACTCTGATGCTCTTTAGCGAATTTTACTCAAAATGATCCCTTGTCAACATCTTTCCATATCTACAGATCATCTGTCTCCTATAAGTAAAGAAATACATGCAGTTTGTTTATATTTACCAAACAGTATGACAGATCAATACACATACTCGTCTTCTATTGGTTCAGGAAAACATAACTCTTCTGACATTTAAACAATTGGATTCCATCCTGATACTACCCTGATTCTTGTAAATGTCATGATAAAACAAATATTCCGTCTTATCTTCTCTGATTAATTCTATAATTAATCTTGTAACAACTGATTCTTTCAACATTGATCCAAGAAAACTAGAAGCTTGATCTATGTATACAGAAGAGATTTTTTTGTCTCATACCAATGTATATTTCTGTCAATCAAATGTCAAATTTCTTAAATTTGATTTGAGTGGTTCTACTCATGCCATGGTAGGGAAAATGATTTGTTTGTAGTCTGTCTACAGAGTAAATTTGGCTTGATTAGATTTGACCAAAAAATGGGTTGCGTTTTGGTGTTTTTAGCTATATATATAAAGTGTTGTTTTATAGGTTCCCTAATGGCTCCGTGTATAGAATACATGCATGTTGAAAATATTGATAAGAAATGACTAAGTTAAAAGGCCAGGAAAATACGAAAAATATTGGAATAATTCTACAAAGTCAGGTGCACATTTTCAAAATATATAAAAACAATCTGTGAAGTTTCAAAGGTCAGAGATGAAAACTGTAGGAGGAGTTGATTTCACAAAATAGGTACCCTTTGTTGAAAATGTGATAAAAAATGACTAAGTTCCAAAGTCTGTAAAAAAAGGAAAAAATTGTCAAAATAATTCCAAAAAGGGAGGTGCACAATCTACAATATATATATAGAAACATTTTGTGAGATTTCAAAAATGTAGGTTGAAAACTGTAGGAGTTGATTTCACAATATAGGTACCCTTTGTTGAAAATGTTGATAAACAAGAGGCTCTCAAGAGCCTGTATCGCTTACCTGGACCATGGCCAATACATAACTTCAAATAAACCTACATGTTAAAGGATCTCATTTTCAAACTATGTAAATAAACATTTATGTTATATGACCTAACTTTAATTAACTATTTTCCCTATTGCATGCCATCTTGGATAAGGGATGGATCTGCAGGACACATTTTTAAAGAAAATTAAGTGTTGTGCCAAAGTTTATTTCCAACTGGAAAATTGGTTTTAAAGAAGATCTTTGAATGTACTCCTATATTAAACTATGTTTCCCATTGGTAGCCAATTTGCATAAGGTGCAGACTTGAAGGACATCTGTTTTGAAGGGGACCATTTAAGATACATTGTGATTAAGTTTTATTCTAACTAGCCAAGTTGTTTCTGATCAAAATTCTTTGTATGCTCTTTCCATACAGTCGAGTAATAAATTAAGTTCCCCACAATTGGCCATGTTGGATGACATATAGGCACCAAAGTCAGCACCTCATCACCTCATAAGCATCATGAATGCCAATTTCTGTTTAAATCCATTCAGTGATTCTCAAGATTCATTACATCAACTGCTCACTAAAGGCTGTAATTATTTATTAAAAACATTATCCAGTCTATGAAGCTGAGAAACTACTTCAACATTCATGTCAACTAAGTTGGCAAAGACTGATGTCACTGTGAGACACAATACATTTATATAGGAAAATCATTGTGACATGAAATAAAGTAAAGATTAAGAAAGTATTTTTGCAAAAAATGTAGAAATTTGCACAAAAACACTGTTTTTGCTCTTAATTATGGAAAAATATTTTTTTTAATGAAGCAATAGCAGAGAATTTCTCTAAAGCTTAAAAGAGAAAA
This sequence comes from Modiolus philippinarum, assembly GCA_002080025.1. NCBI lineage: Eukaryota > Metazoa > Mollusca > Bivalvia > Mytilida > Modiolidae > Modiolus > Modiolus philippinarum. Next base: position 17,035 of record MJUU01045976.1, on the reverse strand, counting down.
GTTAACCAAAGAAGATTTGAACTCAGAATTTAAAGGGAAATAACCAATAAACCATATGGCATTGGGGGGAAAAAAAAGGTGAAAAACGGTCAATAAATCATACACAGGCCTTTGGATTTTCTTCAAAATTTCAGAGTATGTAGATCTTGATATGCTGAACATTTTTCCAATTCACACTTCACCTCTATCTGTTACAGTTTTTGAAATAAAAAATAAAAAATGAACAAATTTTGAAAAATTAAGGAAAAAGGGCTATAACTCTCAGACGGGTTTCAGATTTTCTTCAAATTTGCAGAGCAGATAGATCTTGGCATTCTGAACAATTTTAGAGCATGTCAGATTTTTGATATCTGCAACGGTTTTGGAGTTATTTGCCAAAAACAGCAATTTACCCCTATGTTCTATTTTTAGTGACAGCCGCCATGTTGTTTGGTCCTCTGACTAACCGAACACATTTTTTAAACTACATACCCTGGTGATGACCCAGGCCAAGTTTGAATTAAATTGGCCCAGTGGTTTCAGGGGAGAAGATTTTTAAAGAAAAGTTTACGACTGATGGACGGACGACGGACGCCAAGTGATGGCAAAAGCTCACCCTGGCATAGCCAGGTGAGCTGAAAATGACTATGTTCCAAAGTCCGTAAAAATAGGAAAACATTTTCAAAATAATTCCAAAAAGGGAGGTGCACATCTACTATATATATAGAAACATTATGTGAAGTTTCAAAGATGTAGGTTGAAAACTGCAGGAGGAGTTGATTTCACAAAATAGGTACCCTTTGTTGAAAATGTGGATAAAAAACGACTAAGTTCCAAAGTCCATAAAAATAGGAGAAAAATTTCAAAATTATTCCAACAAGAGGCTCTCAAGAGCCTGTATCGCTCACCTGGGTCCTGCAGCATTATAATTCCCAATCGATGGTCCATCTTTAGTGGTGTATGTACATAAAAATCAGAAACTTTTTATAAAATTTAATTAAAATTGTTCAAGCAGCTTTAATGCAGTTTCCAAATTTAGGGGCCTATATGTTAATCTACGTTCCCTGCTAGCAGCTATTTAACATAAAACTTTGAAGAGGGTCACATAAGGACTATCATATCAAAATTCTACTGACATTGTACAAGCAGATCTGTTTATGCATTTCCAACTGGGTCAAATGTTACACTAAGTTTTGCTACTGGTGGCCATGTCGGAAGACGGATCAGCACCAAAATAACAAGCTTGGTCAAAATTTCACAAGTTTCATTTATGCAATGTTTAAATTGAATCCATTCAATGGTTTTCCATGATATCTTTGTATGCATTTCCCCTTAGGGTCCAATTCATTGCTGGCAGCCATGTTGGATGATGGATCAGCACTGAAGTAACAACCCTTGGTCAGCTTCTCATAAGCAAAGTTTGGATTAAATCTATTAAGCAGTTCTCTAGAAGAAGATCTTTTGTTAAATTCAGTTAACAGCTGGTGACACTTGGTCAGCACCTGACAGGCATCATTCATGTCATGTTTGATTTAAATCCATTCAGCAGTTCTCTAGAAGATCTTTGTGTGCATTTCCCAAAGGGTCCAATGCTGTCGGTCATGTAAGATGACAGATTGGCATCAAAGTAATAACACTTGGTCAGCACCTCATAAACATCATTCATGCCAAGTTTGGTTCAAATCCATTCAGTGGTTCTAAAGTAGAAGTTCTTTGTATGCATTTTCCCATAGGGTCCAATGTTAAAATTAAGATCCCCGCTGGCGGACATGTTGGATGATGGATCGGCACCAAAGTTACAACACTTGGTCAGCACCTCCATAAGCATCATTCATGCCAAGTTTGGTTCAAATCCATTCAGTGGTTCTCAAGAAGAAATTCTTTGTATGAATTTTCCCATTAGGTCAAATGGTAAACTTAGTTCCCCGCTGGCGGCCATCTTGGAAGCGGTCGGAAAACTTGAACGTGTTCAATAAAATATAGTCCTTAACATGCTGAACATTTTTGCAATTTAAACTTGACCTCCATCTCAAAGCGTTTTTGAAATATAGGACAAAAAGTAAAAAATCACGAAAAATTTGACGATTAAAGGGCCACAACTCATATATAGGTACTTGGATTTTCTTCAAAATATCCATGTGGGTAGATCTTAACATGCTGAACATTTTTGCAACTTAAACTTAACCTCTTTCTGATATAGTTTTTTTAATAAAAAATAAAAAACATCAAAATTTTAAAAATTTTGCGGAAAAAGGGCAATAACTCTTAGACGGGTCATCAGATTTTCTTCAAAATTTCAGCATGGGTAGATCTTCTCATGCTGATCATTTTTACTTCGTCAGATTTTTTATATCTGTAATGGTTTTTGAGTTATTTGCCAAAAGCTGTAATTTACCCCTATGTTCTATTTTTAGTAATGGCAGCCATGTTGTTTGACCTAAGACATACAAAATAACAAATTTGAAACTAGATACCCTAGTGATGATTCAATTAAAGTTTGGTTCCATTTGACCAGTGGTTTCAGAGGAGAGATTTTTGAAAGTGAGCTAACAACGGACGTACGACAGACGCCAAGTGATGGCAAAAGCTCACCGCGGCATAGCCAGGTGAGCTAAAAATGACTAAGTTCCAAAGTCCGTATAAATAGGAAAACATTTTCAAAATAATTCCCAAAAGGGAGGTGCACATCTACAATATATACAGAAACATTATGTGAAGTTTCAAAGATGTAGGTTGAAAACTGAAGGAGGAGTTGATTTCACAAAATAGGTACCCTTTGTTGAAAATGTCTATGAAAAATGAAAATGTCGATGAAAAATGACTAAGTTGCAAAGTCCGTAAAAATAGGAAAAACTTTTCAAAATAATTCCAAAAAGGAAGGTGCACATCTACAATATATATAGAAACAGTTTGTAAAGTCTCAAAAATGTAGGATGAAAACTGTAGGAGGAGTTGATTTCACAAAATCAGTATCCCATTTTCAACGTCCACCGCCCGCCCCATACCCCCCCATATGGACTTTCAACCCGAATACGTCGTATCTGTTCGCAAGAAGAAACATTCAAACAGAGGAGCAGAGAATTTACCCAACATCTTGTGAACAGGGGTTACAAAGAAAAGCATGTCAGAACAACTGTTCAAAAGGTCTCTTCGATTGACGGAAGCGAATTGCTAGATGATCAGCAAAGAAAGAAGAAAAATTTGCGGACACCACTGGTTACTACTTTCCATCCACAGTTACCTCATTTGTCAGCTATAACCCGTGAATATATGCCAATTCTACATGCATCACCCAAAATGAAAGCCCCTTTTTCAGAACCTCCTCTAGTATCATTTCGTCGTCCCAAAAATCTGGACATTCTCGTAAAAGCCAAATTACCATCACCTGAAACAGATCAGTTTACAACATGTCGCGACAGGCGTTGCCTTCTGTGCAAGTATAGCACAACAACTAAAATATTCAAAAGCACAAAACAGGCAAGTCCTATAAAATGTTTACCAATTTATCCTGCAAGTCAGATAATGTCATCTATCTCATCACTTGCTTGTTTGCCAACAACAGTATGTCGGTGAAACGAAAAATTCACTCAACCTTCGTATTAACTTGCACCGTGATCACATTCGGAAAAAGGAAAGATCACAGGCCACTGCATTACATTTCAATTCCACCGGTCATGACTGGAAACATATGCAAGTAGTACCAATTGACCAAAATCGATTGTGGACAGACACACAGAGGCAGACTAAAGAAAAGTTCTGGATAGAAAAGCTGAAATCCAGTTTGAATATAAAAATTTGAAAAAATAAAATATACTTTGGCTAAATTTCCTGCCCCTACCCATTTTTTTTCTCGTCCTGACATGGCTGAAGTTTTGCTCACTTGGCGTTAAACACTATTTTTTAAGTGTATTGTTTATAAAATCGATGTACGGATACTGACAAAATTCTTTTTTCCCTTCTCATGTTACATCTGTAAACAACAGCATCCAACATGTAGCTCTCGATATTTTGTATAAACATTCGTAGTTAAGTCTTTGTAAATAGGTTTTGTTTGATTGTTTTTTACTTTTTTTATTGTGTTTTGAAGAAGAGACGGACAGGTCTTGAAATATCAACTGTTATTTTATGTGCTATTTACTTTGTTATTTTGAAGTTTATAATCAGGTCACTTTGTATGTATCCGATTGGATCTAGCACAACAGTAGTATTGGTGTTGTTGCTACACACACAAATGTATATAATACATCCCAGATTGAACCTCAAATTCCCTGTTCCCAAAATAATAACACATTTTCTTTGCCCATTTATGCAAAATCAGTATAACTATTTTTCTCCTATTTCACCCTTTTTGGGTAATAGGGTCAACAAGTACAAATTTTTGCAAAGAATATATAAGGAACTGTGAGAACATGCTTATTGTTTGGCTTTCATATGAAATAAATATCAGATAGATCTTTTTTTTATTTTTTGATATTTCAGAGATATACACTTCAGCTATATGTTGAGCTGAAAAAATCTTTATGTCATCATTTGATTAAGAGAGATATCTTATAGTTTACGAAATAGACAATGCCATATTTACGGCAAACAGAGCTAACTTGCGGGAAAGTGTATGTCAATCTATTATGATGTCACAATAAAAAGGCCAATAGGGGAATATTCTGACTTGAAAATATGCGCCAATCGAATGCACCTTGTATTAGTGTCAATCAACTTTAATTATTTCTTTTGTCGCCAAGAAGTCTCTCATAAGTTTCCCAACAATCAGTACATTTTTTCCTTATAAGGTTTCATAATCAATAATATGCCCAGAGGTACATTCATAAATTATTTATCCTAAGCCTGCATCATCTTTGTTTTCTCAGAATTATTTTACAACTTAATCAGAATTCTTTCCCTATCTAATATAAAATATTCATCAAATTTTACATCAAACGATCAATGTAAACAAAAGCAGTAATTATGCAAAATTAACTTAAATATTTTATTTGATCGTGATATAAAAACACAAAAAAGTCTAATGTTGTTGATGAAAATTGACATGCAGTTGGTTAATAATTATGTGTTAGATAATCAATATTTCTCTAATTTCTAACAAATTTAACCAACGCCTGACCGATGTGATAAAAATAGTGAGAGAACAACTCGCATGGAATTTCCCGCCAAATCTGTTTGGAATATAATTCTCGGTGTTTTACATTATTTCATTAGAGAAACATTTTCTTCAACTTAAACACGTTAATTATGAAATTTCTGACATCTTGTTAAATAAATTTGAAAAATGTTTGAAAACTCGGCAAGCCTCGTTTTCAAACATTTGCAAAATTTATTTAACTTGATGTGAGAAATTTCATAATCAACTTAGTTCTCGTTGTAGAAACTATATTTATTTACTTAGGTATATGCCTTAGCCTAGCTCTTTTATTAAAGCAGCAAATTTAGACATTTCTACTGAAGACAATGTCATAGGGAAGACACTCGATGCTAGTGGAGATTTGCTTCTCATGTTTTGATATTTCTGGCAGATGTTCTGACTTGTGGTCTCTGAATTTATCCATTTTAGGTAAAGGGTATGCAAATAGAAATGTTCGATAAAATTTTACATACAAATGCATCAAATGGGCTGGATATAAGTGATATTATTACATTCATTCTGCTTCATATGGAAATCCTCGTTTTTGATTGGCTACAAGTACTTCCGATCGTTTCTGTCACTGTGTTTTATCAGTCAGTAAACTTACAGCAGCACATGACTCCTTGACAACGACAAAAGTATACAAAGACAGCGGAGTAATCTAGACAAGAAAATGGTGCATCATTCACGATTTTCATTAAGTTATCTTGCATAAACACTTGCATTCCATTTATGGAATTGAATGCAATATTTTGTAGTTTTATTGTCATGTAAAAGTGTGGACCGTAGCACATTTTTCACATGAAGCACTAGCGTGCTTCAATCAAAATGTGCTACAGTCCACGCTTATACACTCCAATAAAACTTCAAAATATTGCATTCAATTCTTAAAGAATATCAGCTTTATCTACTGTTAATGTTTGAAATATGACAGATCAAAAAATCAACCAATTATGTTGTATTTATATAGAATATATCAAAATGAACAGAAATAACCAACCAAACATAGTTCTTCTACAAAAATGAAATGTTTAAAACATCAGATAGGGTCACAAAATTAATTCTATCTGTATAAATAGTTGAATATACATGTAAAATATGTCCACCAAAAATGCATTTCTTTTCATAAAATCCACAACATAGCAAGATCATCAATAAAAATTATAATCTTAGGCATGATTTATATAATGAACTGCTTTTCAGAGGTATATACCATGAAAACTAACTCAGTGACCATATGAAACAAGAGTTGTCAGAAGACATCATAGATCGCCGGGGTTTAGAGTGACCTCAATGCACAATACATTTGAAAAAATACATTATTGTAATTGCAATGTTTTAAAATTTCTATATAAGGAAGTCATATGCCAAATATATAGGACCACCCTATCACTAAACAAGTAACCTCTAGAAGCAAGGTTAAGTTTTTAAAAAATTGCCCTAGGGCAAGGTCAAGGTCAAAATGTCTAATAATATGGTGCCACCAGAATGCTATCATCATAACAAAATCACATACCAAATCTACCTTCTACAAGCAAAGTCAAAGTTTTTTTTAAATTGCCCTCAGGGCAATGTCAAGGTCAAAATGTCTACAAATATGGTACCAACAGAAAGATCTCACTGTAATTAAGTGACATACCACTAAACATCTAACTTGTAGAGGCAAGGTTTACCGGTAAGTTTTTTTTAAAAACTATTGCCCTCGGGGCATGGTCAAGGTCAAAACGTCTACAAATAAAGTACCACTAGAAAACTCGTCATAAAGAAGTAACATACCAAATATAAACATCTTACCACTAAAAGCCTTCCTGGAGGCAAGGTTCAAGTCTTTTTTTAAATCACATTCAGGGCAAGGTCAAGGTAAAATGTCTACAAATATGGTCTACTACTACAAGAGAGCTCTCATCACAAGGAAGTTACAAACCAAATATGAGCCTACCTTCTAGAGGAAAGGTTACAGTTTTTTTAAAAATTGCCCTAGGGGCAAGATCAAGATCAACATGTTTACAAGAAAGATCTCCATTCTACAGGCAAGGTTAAAGTTTTTGCTGACGATGCCAACGATGCCACCGGGGGGTATGACATTAGCTCTTCAGACATTCGTAAATGGAGCTATTTGGACTAACTGGTCTCACTATGTAGATTTTATAAAGGTTTGAGCCAAATACATATACACTCAATAGTCTCACTGGGCAAATGTCACACAATTTTGTGGATTTCTTGTCTGAATTTTGGTGGCTATTCAGACATTTCCGTCAAGGTAACGGTGGCACACAGACACTGGACCCTCCTGTTACAAACATACAGTATCAATTATTTTCATTCAAACTACTTTTTCAATTTTCTAACAAAAGATCACATTTATCTGAAATCCAATTAATTTTCAAATTGAGTAGCTTTATATGATATGAATGTACAAGATAAATGTCTACATACATACACCAAGAAGAAGGGACAGTCCAATTAAGGTACAAATGCTACTTTTACAGTTACTGAGTTCAGGTTTAATACATGACTTCTGAGATAGGAACTCTTTGGTAATTGAAGGAAGAAATGAGTGCTTCCACACCAGTTACGGCAGATTTCCCAGATGATTAACATATTTTATTTGCAATTCTTCAATGAACATACCAATATTCCTCTAGTAATACCTATAAAACTCCTTCTAAAATCCTGTCTTTTGTCTGCTAATCAATTACTCAACTTTCTATAGAATTCTATTGTATACCAATTTGTCAATCTAATTAAAATTAAATCTACTAATTGTTCTTTACACTCACTGCATGGTAGATCTAACAACATCCCATTCTACTTTCTGTTCTGATGACCTTTAAATCAACCAATCAGAGCAGCTTCCAGGATTTTGGAAGCATTGGTCTTAGGATAAAACCCAAGGATTTATGTCTTATGTGGCCAATTTTCTCTCTTCCCCTGGGTGACCTCTAAAACCAGGTTTGACTGTACATAATCTCAAAAAGAATTTTAATAGAAAAATAGGTGAATTCTCAAAAAGAATTTTAATAGAAAATGGAAAATAGGTGATAATGGCAAAGTGGCATATGAAACAACATCAGAATACATATTTTTGCAAGATGTGTTTTGCAGGTGTTTCACTTGAAAAATTTGAAAATACACGAATTTGACAGGTTTTTTTAAGATTCGTAATCATAACAATCTAAAGCTTTCCTTTAGCCCCCGTTTCAGATATAAAGTTATTCGATCAAGGTAAATATAACACATATGCAATAAACATCACTGACTGAACGGAACACGTAATGACCATATTTGAAGCCGATGGGGAGCTCCCTTTTCAAAAAGAAAATGTGATCGCTTCATAAATTATGAAAAATGCACATTATGCAATACACCTAAAGCATTCTAAGCTTATGGAGGACCCTATATTTCAAAATTAGAGCAATACACATAAAACATTCGTAACCAAATTAGCATCGGAAACTTGTAAAGAAATGAACCGACGGAACAGTAAATAATCAAAATAAAATTTAATCTTTAAAATATCTGTAGATAGATAGACCTTGATTTTACTTGTGTTTTTCAATTTTCATACGACCCAACTCCTTACTCAAATCCCATAAATAAAAGTTCATTAAGTAAATCAACTGAATGCAAACCATCAATCAAAAGCATTGCCAGAGTAAAAA
>MJUU01045975.1:79071-131830 GCA_002080025.1 Modiolus philippinarum | reverse complement strand
CATCAAGTGTCAATCAAAACAAGTTGCCCCATTTGTCCCTTTTTAAGTATGTACTTTTATATCTTTCTTTTCTTTCTTTTTTTATAAATTTTGGAATTGATTAACTTGTTTTCGTCCTGACATAGCTGAAATATTGCTTACTAGACGTAAAACTCTTAATTAATTAATCAATATGTATTTTTTTCAACACACAAGTTTTATGTACGAGTCATAGTTGTCGAAATGTTCAAATTACGAAGCTCATCTTCAAAGAACTGAGGAATGGTACTAAATGCAACAGTTAACTCCAGAGATATCTTAACTAAGTAGTAGATACTATAACAAGATAACCTGGATCTGTAGCCGCTCTACATCCACATCGGCTAACAATGAAATCTCGCCGACATTCTAACAGGCATCCAGTACGGCTATAGAAAGGATAATACTTCAATGCGTTTTTATATCCAGAAGCTTTAACATCAATACAATACTGGTCCCCTCCAGCTTTGTAAGGTGATGGCAAGTATTTGTACTGAAATATATGAAATATAAAATGTGTGAATCACTTATCGGAAATGCTTCTGCATGTATTCTTGAAGAATTTAATTAAATGTTGATAGGGTATTTCAAAATAAATGGTCACCATCAACCATTCAATATAGGAACTCTTGTGTAATTGAAGGCAGAAATATGGGCCTCAATTACAAGAAAGATGGAATGAATGGTTCCTGGCCTACATACTCCTGAAATCATACTATCTATTCACTTGAAGTGTATTTACATAACTTTCTCACATGACAACTGTTTTAAATTGAACTTGATCTAAATGTACGACTGGAACGCTTAAGATTGATTTAACATAAATCATCGTCAGTTCAAAAGCGTTAAAGTGATAAATGTTCCTACTGGGTATATTAATGTTTTGATTTTTTGGTGAAATAAAAGAAATTTTCCGATAACAACAATTAACTCGAAATTTTCGTATCACTCAATAATTGATTCAGTAAATACCTGTGCGTGATAAAGGCATAGAAGTGTATTTTCAAATCTACTCTGAAACTGCTACTAAAAGTCCATCCAGAAATGAACAGTTGACGTTATTTAATATTCTAACATTGCTCTAGTTAATTGTCAACCAGTATAATACTAGATAACCATACATTTCGCACATGCGCAAATGGTATTTGAATATTAGTTAACCAGATGAAACAACAATATTTTTAATTTCGTTTGTCTTAGCTAATGAAGGAAAGAAATGTTCAGAACAGTTTTTAACTAAATCATGCCATTCAGATACGTAAATGTGTATTGTTTTGCTTTCGATTTGAATTTTGAACCTGCATTGTATTTGAAAACGTCAGATTGTGTATTGTGACGTCATAGACACAGATAGCAATGGAGCCGGGAAATCTGCCTTCTCTATGGTCGCTTCGGAATAGAACATTCCATTTACTGTCATATAAGAATCGAATTAATTCATTGCAGATATGTATATGGCATCAATTATGAAAGAAGAACATGATATTATGCAAGTACATATTAAGAATACATGCGTCCTAAATGAAAACAATATAAAAGATGATATTTAATCGGGGTTTAATCAAATGATAAACATGATAAAAAATGTTTAACGTAATGTATAGAACATCTAAACATTCTTGGTCCACAAGCCTGTTTATTTCATGACAACCAATGATTTTCCCTTTTTAATTGTTCAAACAGTTTGTTTACTCCAAAGACACTGGCATTCTATCATACAGAAATAATGTTTTCCCAACCAAGAAAATAATATTTAGTGAAGCCATACACTGGAGAAGAATTAAATGAAATAAATTGATTCTTTCATTGGATTATAAGTTTGGACTCTGTTGTAAAAACAAAACTTAATTAACAAAAGTGTCAAAATAAATGATCAAAAGATTGTTGTATCCTGTCAAAATTTTCTATGTCATTTTAATTACCTGTAATTAGAAATATTAGACAACATATACTGTATAGATTAGTTTGAAAATTACAATTATCTGTTAAAACAAGAGAACCTTGTTGGTCAATAAAATTCAGATAAATTTAATTGAACACTTAAAATTATACATTTTTTCATTTCTTCCAAGGAAAGACAGAGGTGTATGTATGAGTTGATTTATTTGTTAGTTTTTTATGATTAAAATGTCAGAATGTAATGGTAATTCAATGCATTACTAAGCTAAAGTAAAGGTAATTCAATGCATTTCTTTGCAAAACTCATGTAATGGTAATGGTAATTCAATGCATTTTTCTCCCAAGTAATAGTTATTCAATGTATTACATTGCAATGTAATTCACCCCATGCCTTGTATATGGTTATTGTCTTTTAACCGTGGACTGGGGATCTATATTCGTAAAATCTAACCCCTCGCTAACACTCTGGGTTAAATTCGAATATAAAGGCCCAGCCCATGGTTAAATTTCAAATAACTATATACCTGCCATGAATTATTTCTTAATTTCATTATAGTCACCATTGACCTTCCTATCGATTTTCATAGTTGGCTTTGTCAAGCTTTTAGCATATAAACTTGGGTATTAATGTAACTTGTCAAGAGTATGTAATTATACCTTTGTCATTCTCATGGAAACATATGTAGAGACACCAGCTGATAAAATAAACCCTTTATTGTTGAAATCAGGTTCCTCCTCTGGGTCATGGAGCACAATCTGCAAATATCAATTGTGAATTTTTTCATAAATTTTTGCCTTTACAACAGTTTTCTGAAATTAAGATAGAATATCGCTCTGTTTTGGTATGAGTATATAACAAGGAATTCATGTTTCCCCTCAGCTATCCGTGAAATGATATTCTTTAAACATAAATGTAAGGTACTCACCTAGTATAAGTCACTTCAAAAATTGTTTCACTAGATATCTTTATAAACCGCCAACCTATTTCAAGTATGTCTAAAGAAAAACTAATATTATTCACACAAGGATTCGCCATATGTGTAGTCAATTAAGATCCGATATGTACAGGGTTAATTTAATATTTAACCCTTCTTGTTGCTGTGGAAATCCATTTGAAGATGCCATACACTATTTTTTTCTTTGAATGTCCAAAATTTAGTGACCCTATCCATGACCTTTTTTGAACTTACGGTTATTTAATGTTTCTTTAGAACTTCTTTTAGCAGGTGACGAATCTTTGACACATTATAAAAATTGTACTATTTTTTCCTACGTTTATACATACATAAGAAGAACTAAAAGATTTTGATTTTTGATTACACATGTTACATGTAAAAGATTATATTTAAATGTGATAAACTTTAGGAGATTTTCTCAAAATGTACACTCTTTATCTCAATTAGTTTTATTTGCATTTGTTTTCAAATTACTGTGACTTAGTTTTTTTTTTTTTTTTTACAAATTAAAATGTATATTTAATCTATGTCGCCATTAATATTTCTGTTTATATTCATATGTAAATGGGAGAGGACGTTTCATAATGTTCTGTAACTTTTGTCCAATTCCATTTGCAAATTTGAATTTGCGAATAAAATATATTTAATGTAATATAATGGTATAAGTAGTCAATTATATAAATTCAATTTTGCGATAAAATTACTACTAAAAATTTCACGAAAGGATATGGAGTAAATGAACATGAGACCATAACACATATGTTAACTCCAACTGCAATAATTTTAATGAGCTGTATGGCCATTTCGGAAATTTATTCCTCATCAACAGCACTAGAACCGAAACAAAGGAAATCCATAATTTCAAAAAATGCTAAAATGCATAAAACCAAACGAAATCCGAATAATCAGTAATATCAATAAAAACCTTTTTATAGGACAAAAGTACATTATGATATTTTGCAATTATAATGAAAAATATTGTTGATGATTTATTTTAAAGAGATCCATTAAATTTTATATAAAAAGTAATAATTTATCTAGTATGGAACACCAGCTTTTCATCACTAAAATTAAAATTTTGCTATGAAATTGATTAAAATCGGTATGATTAGTGTTAGTAACATCACAAATAACAGCGGTAAAACTACAAAAACGACGACATTTTATATAGTAATAGGGAATTCTTCTATAAATGGCCCTTTGTGATCTTAGACGACAATGCGAGCTCACATGCACTTTTCTTTACTTTGAAAAATTACTAATCAGAACTTTCTGTTTTCGTGTTTCAGCAGCAGTAACGTTGATGAACCGATGTCACAAACGATGGAAATTTGAGAAAAACGTAAAAGTATTTCTAACATAGGTTAAGATATATTTAAAACTAAGGTAAGCACAATTGTTTTCAATCTTCTGTTTAATTGAGATTTTTTTTATTTTCGACAGTTGCAACTAATGTCGAATATCTCAAAGTTCAGCAAGAACTTTAAAATTGTATGGCTATAACTCAGTCCCTCATTGTATAAATATTACAATGTAGTAAAATCAAATCAGTAAATAATGTGTGAACGTACAATTTAAATTGAAAAGTCATTTTTATCGTTTAAGGTACTAGAAGTGAACTTAAGAAAATCTCAAACAAACTGTTTGGATTCCCATATGATATTTCTTTGCTGCCAGCCTGTAAACCGATTATACATTTAGAAACTCGCCATATCTAAAACAACGGCAGTAGAATACCGAAGGAACAAAGGAGGGAAATCCACAAAAATCGGAGTCCAAAGACATGGCCAAAACGAGAACACAGAAAACAATGGCGCCAGACACAAAACAATGACGTTAGACAGACACAAAGCACAGAAATAGAAATCATAATATTCAAAACAAAGGCACTCACAGTGTGAACTCCAGTGAAACTGAGAGTGACATCAGGTGCTCCGGAAGGGTAAGCATGTTCTGCTCTGTTAACAGCACCCGTCACACAGTGAGTGAGTCGATCCAGGAAAATGTCAAAGTCAAATCCGGGAAGACGTGAATCTAGCTGAAAATGTCCATTTTCATTTGAAATACTGACACGTCATATCTTTCAATGATGTTATGGTGACGGCCATAGAATTTCTTGAGGGATGAAATTAACATAGGTTGAACAAATCCCTGACTAAGCAGTTTTTGGGACAGTGTTTTTGCTTTGTTCAAAAAACCACTGTACAAACTACACGCTCGACAGTAACGAATCAACTGTGAAATGTACACTCCATAGGCTGGAGAGGTAGGTATATTGCTGCTTAGAAAGGGAAAGTTCACAATTGGGAAATTAAAATCATCGCGCTTGTCATATAGATTAGATTTCAAACGTCCATCTTCGTCAATCTTCTTAAACTCCTGATTTTTATACCTAACTATCAAGCTGGGCCCATTTTGTCGAATTTCAACTTATTTTGTTGTCAAATGCTAGGGAAGACCATATTTGGATATTAAAACCGGTGTTACTTAATAATTTTATTGATTTCACATAAGTAGTTGGAAAACGCATGGTAAATCCGACAAATGCATTTGGTATCGATTAAAGGCTGTAACGTAAATTAAGAATACAGAAAAGAATGTGTTTAATAAAAAAAAGGGGAAAATGCAGTGTGTTAAGATAATTTGAAGCAATTTTCGAACTTACCACTTTTCCATTTCGATGACATGTCGTAGTTGGTCACACTGTCACTAATTCATTTTAAGGGTAATAAACTGGAGTAATTCCTAAGATTCGCCTAATGAAACTAAGGTTATTGTTTTAAACAGAATAAATCATAAACGAGTAATTTTTGCCAATTAAAGTCATAACACAATCAGTTATGCATTATCGGATTGGGGGTGGGGGCTGGTGAGCATTTAATTGTTTTTCAATGATACGTCTCAAATCTTTCGACTAGATCTCAATGTATTTTTAACATGTTTTCAGCATCAATTAAGTTGCATTTTAGAATTTATTTTGTTGTAGACTTGTTGCATATAGTCTGTAAATGCACAATAAGCTTTCGGATTTTTTTTTTATATTTATCTTGTTGCAAAACAAAGATACCAAGATGTCGATTTTAAGGCCCAAAGAAGCGGATTCTGATACATGTGGCATGTAACGAACTCCTCCTACATTTTTGGATGAAGCATTTTAATTTTTTTGCAGAATTGTTGAAAAGTCAGTAGATGTGCAATAAGCTTTAAGAATTTAGATTCCGGTTGCAACGTAGGTAAATTTCCTGAAAATGTTAAAGTCACATATTTTTTGAAATTTGGCATCTAATCTTATGTATAATCTATATTCTGACAGGTGTTTGATAAAACATGGAAATTCTGAAAACTTAGGATTCCAACAGGTGGTTCCAAATTTAATAAATTTGCTGAAAGTCTCAAAGTCTCACTTATTTTTTTGGAATTCTACCTAGCAACCAAATTAAACAGTTTGTTTCGTTTAGGACAAACATTTTCATCAATTGTCTTTCAAACATATGTGATTCCAATCTTGGAAAATTTCCTGAAAGTCACAAAGACCGTTACTATATGTCTATTAGAACAGATATCTTTTGGTATATCTACAGTTTATTACTGAACTGACGATCGCCGACTGTGTCAAAATCGGACTTTTCACTGGCAATGTAACGGGTGCCACGGGTGAAGCAGATCGTGCTTACCCTTCCTTAGTACCTGATGATACCTCAGCTTTTGTAGGGGTTCACGCTGCTAGTGCTTTAGTTTGTGGCGTTCTTGTTCATTTTTGTTTATTTGTTTTGTCTTTGTCATGCTGTCTCAATTCGTGTTGGATATGAATTGCCGTGGTTTTGGATTTTTTATTTTGGAATTCACCTTTCATTATTTTTGCTTCGATATTCTGATAACCTTTAGTTACATTTTCTTTTCTTTATCTTTCACTATAGCTTACATCTTTTCATCATATAGTCAGCATATTATTATTATTGAATTCGTTTTTTATAGGAGATAGCAAATTTTTTTTCAATTTTAGATAAGATTCCTTTCTGGACAGTTCATAATAAAATTGCAATGACATTTTTATAGGAGATAGCAAATTTTTTTCAATTTTAGATAAGATTCCTTTCTGGACAGTTCATAATAAAATTGCAATGAGAAAAACAGGTATGTCACGGTGTAACAAAGCACTTGTCACTGTGTATTTTAAATACAATTACTTCCTTTGGTTTACTTTTATTTTTACTAATTAGTTACAATTCAGCATCTCAATTTAAGCAAACAAGAAGAAAATTGGATTTTAATTTTTCTTTCATACAGTATGAGAAATCCCATGTGGACAAAATACAGACAAGCTGTTTATTGATTTGCCATATGTTAGAGTTCTGAAAATATACCTTCCGTCAATAAATCCGCAATAAATCTTCAGTAGAACATATCAAAACATAAAATTGATAATAAAAGTTTTGAAGATATAGACAGCGCGGCCAATCATTGGTTTGTCATTTACAAACCTTTATCAATTAATGTTGCAAATTTTTGTAAAATATTCACTGTGTGCCAAGTGCGAATCATGGTAGAAACAATGTAAACGACTCACGAAAAAGTGGTTGTACTCTAATAAACAGTATTGGTTTTATCACAATAATAATTACTTTCTCGGCATTGGCGTCTGTTATTTTCATCATGATATTTGTCTTAACTTTTTACTCTTTGGTGACAGTGGCTTTGGTAAAAGGCTAGCATGAATGTGCAGATAAACTTAGCACAATACACACTGGGCAATTTACTTTATCATATGATATAAATTGACATGTCAACGATTCAGGAAAGTGTGGACCCCAGTTAGTTTTGTGCAAAAAGATGATAAATAATGGCCGAAACATAAGAGAAAAGCTATTGCATGGTGTGAATTTCTTCTGTAAATGATTGTTGCTAATGAGAGATGACCCACAGAATAACGATGCTACGGCTATATAACCTACCAGACGTGTGGATTTCAACTGAGATAAATCGAAATTTTTACACTCATAAAAAGTACACCGATCTTAAATGTTTTTTTCTCACTCAATATTGTATTAATTTTTACTGTGCTGATATTTATCTTTTTTATTTTAATATGAACCAAGAATTGAAAATATTATATTTGGAAATGTCATGAAAATGGGGGTTTAATATGATCTTAATACCTTTCGATCTTGAGCGAATGGTTCTTTTTTCTGAATTGTTAATGTGTTTTCTTTGAAGCGTTATTGATTCCCCTGACGCATTAGTCCCACATATCATACATTATGATTAAAAAAAACATTGCTTACCTTAACGCCAGCGGCCATATTCTGATTATACACGTACTCGTCTTGGTTAATGTTGATATAGAAGGTAAGCGCTGTAGCTGACCCAGTCATACTGCCACTGACTCTGCCTTCGGTCTGTACTTTCTCATGACTATTGTACGTAAAACATTTTCCCCACTGAGTTGTCTTTCTTGTCAAGATGTTGATACATGGCACAACGATTCTGTTATGGACACACACAACAAACATATCATTAATGTCAAATGATACATTATCAAACCAACTACTAGGTATAGGATCCAGCAGTTCTGTGTGTGATGGATCAGAGTAGTTCAACTGCGGCATCATCACTCCTAATCGGCTGCTAGGAAGTAGATTTTCAGTCATCAGTTGGCTTGTGTTAACAGCAGATCGTTTGAAGGGCGACATATTGCACATAGTGATTGCTGGATATGACATTTCTTTGACGAATTTCACGTTAATATTCGTAAGGGTCGGGTTAGTACTGTAATAAGCCAACAGACTATACACTGTGTAAACTAAAAGTGATCCCATTCCAATCAAAGCAATGATCCATATGATCCTAGAGAAAATAAACGTTTAAAAAGTTACATGCTTTCAAATCTCCAACGATATCCTTTGTTGTTTCCTATTATTTTCTTTATTCTGTAATTTTATATATATATATTCAATTTTTACAAGCTGTAAATTTTTATAGTTAAATATAAGTTCACACTGTCCAATTTGTAAATTTCATAATAGCACCAGCATATGGAGTTTAAATCTCCCAATAACTAAATACCGAAGTTACTGTGAATTTATTTTCTGCATATGCGCATTTCAACAACTTATGTCTCTTCAGTGCAGATTACATCTAAATAACAAAATACCGAATTTATGGTAATTCATTTCTGCATATGCGCATTTCGACAACTTATGCCTCATCCGTGCAGATAAAACCCAAATATTTGGAAGTCCATTTACGAAAAGATGTTAAATCTGATAGAGAACAAACAACTAAACGTTTGGAAGACCGTAAACTCAAAAATATTAAAAACTGGTGGACAATAAATAATACTTTATTATCTAAATGTAAAGCCAAAATAAGGTAAGGGCAGATAAGAGCTTTGCATGAGGGAGATATTCCTTAGTTTTCAACAAAATTTACAAAATTGAGATATTGTAAGGTTCAAAATAGATTCGGCTTTCGGGTCATCATCGAAGTATTGATTACTGGGCTGATGAATACCCTCGGGACTAACAGTTCACCAGCAGAGGCATCAACCCAGTGGTAAAAAATAACTAAATACCGAAGTTACTGTGAATTTATTTTTTGCATATAAGCATTTCGACAACTTATGTCTCTTCAGTGCATATCGATCCTATCGTTATATATGTTTGTCTTTAGTCATTTTATAGCTTTTCTTGTGCAGTTCCCTGGTTGATTGTGACATGTGATTGTAATGTTCGGCAATTGTAGGTGTTTCCTGTTATCTTCCTTTCATTAATATAAAACTTAAACGTTTGGAAGACCGCAGACTCAAAAATATTTTAAAAACTGATAGACAACAAATAACCAATAATATCTTAATGTAAAGCCAAATTCAGCTAAGGACAGAGCTTTGAATGAGGGAGATACTCCCAACTCATTCGCTATTTAAGTACCTGTGGTCGATACAATGACTACCTTCATTACAAATAGGCTACTTAAACAAGGGTATATTTCACATAACTGAAAGTCATCACTACATAAGGATTACAATGGACATCAGGATGTTGTGGTCCGCTATAGTATATCTGTTTCCAAGTTTACAATAGATATTTCTCTTTACAGCTAAAGTTTGCTTTCCTCGACTGGATTTGACCTTACTTCCAGAGTTAACATGTTCAACACGGCAGATATCTATTGTTTTTTTTTGTTTTTTTTTTTTTTTTTTTTTTTTTGTCCATGTTGTACATCTTTGTATGTATGTGCTCCTTCATATTTCTTTTCTGTACCATACTCATATTATGTATTGTTTCTGTGTTTTTTCCGATGTTGACATTGTCCATGGATTATTTGGTTAAGACTGACGGTTCGATTCTCACTTACTTTATCTGATCTATTATTCATAAATTTTCTATCATATATCATATGATTCTACGTTTTTAGAAATCGTTTTATTTTATTTTATTTTTTTTTTGTTTTTTTTTTAATCTATTTTTTGTTTTTTTTTTTATTTTGTTTTTTGTTGTTGTTTTTTGGTTTTTTTTTCTTGCTCGAACGCCCAAACATGAAAACATTCGTTTAGAGAACATAGATAGAATCACGATTAGATTTCATTAGGAGATCTACAAGAACATGTAAGGGTTCTTTATCCCCCTTTTCCAAGATACATTTAAAACCCCATATACATGCAAATGATTTACACCAATATGTAAATTTACACGTTTGCAATACTACAACAGTATGTTAAAATATTTTTGCTATGCATCTGGGTAATTCTCAAAAATTGTCAATATTTTGAAGATGATTTTAAAAAAAATCAAACTGGCCATTTTGTTTCAGTTTTAAGGTTTTTGGGTCCTAAAAAATATGCATGAAATATATTTTAATTGAAAAATAAGTCAATTGCCACCAGCCAGTGTCCCTTGTGTTACTATTAGGAAAAATGATAAAAATCACGTATGTTATTAGAATATTGTCAATGTAACCCTCTTGATATAAAGAACAAATAAAAGTTACTGGTATAAAATGATATTGTCTCCATTTAGTTATTTATATAATTGTCTTTTTTTTTAATTGCAAGTCTCTTGCGTACAAGAACGGGATTAGACCTTTCAAACTTTTACATTTTATTTACTAATTATTTTAAATATCAAAAAGATGTTATTGTTTATATCATTATCTCAAACATACGCTATCTTTCCTCTCAAGTTTGACCACTAGAGTTGAGCTACAAATTTCTGATTTGTCAAAAACTGTTCAGTAACACCAGGGACAATTGTGTAACACAAGGGACACAATTGGTAACACTAGTGACTCTCTACCATAAAAAATGAAATACACTCTCTATATGTTTACAATTAAATTATTTCAGTTTGATGACCCAAAGATGGAACGATGAAATCAACATTTTCATTCAAAGAGAATCAAAATTTTAACTTTAAAACATGAAAATAATACAAATTTTAACTTCAGTAACACGAGGGACACTTGTATCGAGTACATATAAAAATTGTTTTCTTCTTATAAAATGGTTAAGCGTTCTAATCTTAATTACTTAATAGAGTAGAGATCAATTACTTCATCTGCTTGAAGAGAAAATTTACATCCAGGCATCCTGCAATCGCACAAGCAGATAACAATAGGGACATTTGGTAACACAAGTGGCATTTGATGTCTACAACATTATCAATTAAAAGTTTTTTGAAAGTTTTCACATTTATTTTTTACCTCTGAAAACATATTAGTAGTCATTTATTACTCCCTTACATAAAGAAAAGCTAACCCAAATGAATTTAAGCACGTCAAAATTGATTTGTTTTTGCATGTTAATGTTAATGTTTCGGCTACTTTTGTTATCAGATTTTTGTGCATTCTAATAGATCTTTTAGTTTTGTAAAACTATCGAATTAAGAAGTACAAAATTATTGATTCATTGCTCTATTTACTTTTAAATTTGATTTGTATTCAATGGTAATATCGAAGTTGCATCGTTGAGTTAGCAATCGTGCATATCCCTTGTGTTACGTTAAATGTCCCTTGTGTTACTTTTTTAAATTGTCCCTTGTGTTACTGTCTGTATAATGTTTCAAAAACCCTTACTATTATGAAAAAGGACCTATGTTTCCAATAAGATGAACTAGAAAAGTATTGTGCATGGAGTGATTGCGTTTGTTTTTGTCTTCCTCTCAAACATGGTTGCTTAGAATCAATTTTTCGCCCCTGATTTTACGAATTTGGTCCCTTGTGTTACGTAACACAAGGGACATATTCATTACTAAATCCAATTTTATTCACATTGTATGTTCCCTTGTTCAACGAATCAGCTTATTCTGCAAAGCAAATTACTAGATACAAATACTGGTCACAAGCTGGTGCTAAATAAATATGAAAAATAATAGAAAATGCAGTAACAACAGGGACAGAAATAAAAATTACGGTGCTACTCTGCATACTTAAGAGGTAGATTTTTAGACTTGAATAGCATCAAAGTGCCTAATGGAATATCCAATACTTCGAAGATGAAGCTGTACTTCAGGAAGGCACCAAGTTAATCAGTAAGAGAGATAACCCTTACTTCATGGTTAAATTACACGGTTACAGTAACACAAGGGACATGGCGAAAAGCACACATGTTTTCCTGTATTTTTTTCACAGAATATGTACGTGTTTGGTATCGTTTATGTGTTATTTTCAAATAAATTATTTGATAGAAAATAAATATTAAAATTTTGAATTTGAATTTTAATTTTTTAAAAGATATCTTGACATATCTTTGCTATCACGGCGAAATCACAAACAGTTTTTACCAAAATTGCCACACTTGAAGTCACAATAAACAAAGAATTAGACATAAAGGGATTATTTTTATATAACAAATTACTCCAAACATTACCAATATACATCCTGAAAATTTTAAAAAGTGAAAAAAATACCCTATATCACGCTTACAACCGAAAAACACAAATATCGACAATTTTTGAGAATGACCCATCTACATGCACTTAACTTGAGGTGTGTAAATGGTTTAAAAAGCCAATAATAAGAAGTCAAAGGACCGAAAAACATGTAAAATTAAACCCTTTCATTAGGTCTTGGAAATTTGTAGAAAGCTAGAAAAACATAAAGTTGCAATGTCTCTTCTTTATTTTTTTCATACAGAGTGCAACTTCTCCTATAAAAAGCTAAAAACGTAAAATTAGACGAAGCCGTCAAAGAAGTATGAGTTTAATGGAGAGAGCAGTTCATTGTGTGTGCATCAGTTTCATTTTTACAATCAAACTGCAAGATCTCATTCTTCCGTTTCATAGACAGAAACAGTATTTTGCACAGTGTGCATGTTTTAGTTTGCATTTACTTGTTCGCAATGCATACCATTTAAGTTATACAAGTGCAAATATGCATTTTCAATTGTCCCTGACTTCATGCAAGTTTACACCCTTTGTTAAGTTTACACACGTATCCAGTTGCGATCCCATGCAATATTTTCAAAAAAGGGCAAATTTGCATAGCTTTATAAAATACACAGGTTTAAAACTGTGCATGTAAATGGAGCTTTATTTTATTTCCCTTGGTTTTTTGTAAGGCTGAATGTAGAAATACAAAGATACAAGAGCCAGGACAATATGTTCTTTTGTTTGTCATTTACAGCTTATTCTCTATCAGTTTTAAACATCCTTGAGTTTATGGTCTTCCAAACGTTTAGATTTTATTTGCACTGAAGAGACATAAGTTGTCGAAATGCGCATATGCAGAATTTAAATTCACGGTAACTTAGGTATTTAGTCATCAGTCATTACACCTGTAAGTACTCCATTATCACTACTGTCCCGCATAAATGAATGCTCAGTTTATGACGTCATAATTGAATTACAGAAACAATTACGATCCTAACAAAATTGCACAGAAAACTATAGGAGGATTCGCCTTACAGTATGAAAAACATAATATCTTTCAATTTGAACTGGGATCATCTTACTTTGGTATTTGTGCTCTATCAATTTTTTTATTATTATCTAATTTGTTGATTTGATCTGCGCTGAAGAGACATAAGTTGTCGAAATGGCCATATGCAGAGGCTAAATTTACCGTAACTTCGGTATTTTGTTACTTATATAATCATAAATAGCTGTAATGAACAAAAAATGAAATCCAACATATTTTTTTTTCGAAGCGACAGATATATGTTTTCTTGGTTTTACATTTTGTTTCCTTCTAAAAGTTCGCAATAAAACAAATAGTTGCTACAAAATTACTTTCTTTCTTTCAGACAAATGGCGAATGATATGCCACGATAGAAAATGAGGGTATCTTTCATAGATTTCTGCCAACGCGCAGTAATAAAACAAAAAAAAAACACTTTAATACACTTTTATCTTGACAATTAATAATCATTCATATAAAAACTTCAGTTATTGATATCGAAGGGATGTATATATTGAAAAGGGGGTAGCATTACTTATCACTTAATAAGCTTTAGTATTTTTAGAAATTTTAAGGGATATATAAAAGCTAATTTTCCGGTCGGTCTTATTTCGATATTTCTGATAATCAACTCTGTAATATTTCTACCAAACAATTGAGTAAAACGTAGATGAAATTAAAGGGATAACAGGAAACAGCCATAATAACATCCGACAATCTGCAAAAGAAAACACAAATAAGATGAAGACAAACTAGAGGTAGTCGAAAACGACAACATCCCCGCACAGTTGACACAGAAAACAGTCGTGTTAAACCCTTGGCATAAATTTTCTCAATAATTGTGAAATCAAACTATTGATAGTCGTTATTTTTAACGAATTCAATGATATATGGTTGTTAGGCAGAATTCAAAAAGATAAGTGGTCTTTGAGACTTCAAGGAAATGTACCAAGACTGGAATCAAATGTTTTTGAAATCAAATCAATTAAAATGTTTGTCCTTAGCTAAAAAAAAACTATTTAAGTATAGTTTCTAGGTATAATTTAAAAAAGAGGGTCTTTGAGACTGTCAGGAAATTTACCAAAATTGGAATCAAATACTTTTGAAATCCAATTGATGAAAATGTTTGTCCTAAATTGTCAGGACAATACCCGTGTGTATTGTCTTCAATGTGTTATGTACTTCATTGTAAGGGTACTCGTCTTGATAAGTTGGACTTTTTCTCTAGTTTGATTTTTACTGTGAGTCTTTTTGTATATTTATTTTTTAGCCATTCACTACAAATGGGGGAGGGTTAGGATCCAAGAAAACGAGCTTAACCCCACCGCAATTTTTGCGCCTGTCCCAAGTCAGGAATATATTGTCTCCTTATAAAATTTTAGTTTCTTGAAATTCGGGTTATTTGGTGTGGTTTGTTTTCATTGATTTATTCACTTTATTCCAAAATAAGTGGTTTTTGTGGCTTGCAGGAAACTTACCAAATTGAATCAAATATTTTTGAAAATCCAATTGCTGAAAATGTTGTCCTAATTGCAACAAATGCTAAAAGTGTGGTTGCTAAGTAGAATTTCAAAAATAAGTGGTCTTTGAGACTTTCAGGAAATTTAACAAACTTGGAATCTCATTTAAAAAATTCTAAAGAATTCAAAATCTCAGGACAGCCGGAATTGGTATCTTGTAAATGCATGGTCAACGAGAGTTATCATTGTAGTCTTTAAATTATTATTGATCAAATCTCAAATTAGAAAAAAGATTTCAATAATTTCAATAATTACTTGTCTTCTTCGATTATTACACTTTTAATCTTTCCATAAACGTAATCCCATCATAAAGCATTCAGGGATTTTCTGATTCGATTTTCATAAGCCTTCTTATTTTATTTTTAGATATAACATTCGCAATTATTAAATTTATTTTATCATCCCGGATAATAATATACGATTTGAACAGCCTTATTTTACTATCTTCTGGTAAGAAATATGTTTGAAGAAATCTATTGTAATATTCAGTAACTAAATAACGAAGTTACTGTAATTTTTTTTTCCGACAACTTTTATCCAAACTTTTGGAAGACCATAAACCCAGAATATGTACAAATATGTATAAAAACCTTCACAGAGAAAGCAACCTTCAGAATCTAAATATAAAGCTAAAATGTGCCGAGGACAGAGCTATGCACGTTGGAGGTACCTTTAAATTTTTAACATTTTTTTTTTAAATTAGATATTGCAAGTTTCGAAACAAACTCTCTTTTCTGTCAGCACGGAAATACTGACTACTGGATTGGTGAATAGCCTTTGAAACTTACAGTCCACCAGCATTGACATCGACCCAGTGTTAATAAATAGTTAAATTTACTTGAGTCATTCTGAATTTAGTTTTTGTAGATGACGATTTTGACAATTGGATGAACAGAAAACGATAAAATGGCTTCATCAAGAATATATTTTGAATCAGATTTCTTTTTTTTCAAAGAAATTTGGTTTCCAGAATTCATAAAGTAAATGAGAACCGAACCGTCAATCCAAAAGCGAACAATCCAAGGACAATGGCAACACCAGATACAAACAGATACAAAAAAGGGGAAAAAACAGAGACACAACATGGGTACGGCACAGAAAAGAAAAATGAAGACACACACACACAAAGATGAACAACACGGACATGTCATATCAGGTTAAAGATGATTTAAAGACTATTTTACTTAAAAATTGTTGATAAAGTTCTTGTTTTTAGAAAATATTAAACATGATACACAGTTTTGTGCAATAGTCAAAATTCACAATTTTTGACGACATAGATATTTTTTATAAATGAACAATAAATTTGGTTACAGCAAAAAAACCTGAAGTTAATTTTATGTTGCAGTACCATAGCTTTTTTTATTATGTTATATCTTTTTGTATATAATGTACTTCATTGATTATATATTTTAATGAATTTTTTTCTCCTATTTGTTTTTATATTCTTATAACAAATAAAGAAGAAAAAACAAGAAAAAACGGAGTTTAAAAAAAGAAGGGAAAATGTCACTTCGTCATATTGATAAATCACAAACTTGAGTCTACACTCGATCTAATTTAATGCTACTTACCATCTTATGTTATACTTGCTTTCTCTCCGTGCATGTTTTAGTCCATGCATTGTTGTATTCTCTCTGAATTCTGTCCATAATGACTGTATACTTGCATCAACATGTGGCAGATTTTGTTTTATTTGATTTTCCACTTTAATGTTTTCATCCCTACCGTTGTCCTTTCCATTAAATTCCTCCTTTGCTGACGTAGTCTTTGAATTTTCAATGTTATTTTGAAAAGTAGCTTTTTCATTTGCAGGGCAAACTCGTATCAACGGCATATTTGTGGCGAATGCAACTTGATTTTATTGACTCTCAATATATGCTGTTTCTGAATTACTTTCCTTCCAGGTATTCAGATTTTAGAAAGTACCCTATCATTGTATTTAGTACAATATCGATACTGAAATGTTAATCAATGCTGTAGGACATTTTAATTAACAAGAAAATATTACAAAGTTTACTAAGTATAAACAGAGAGACATTTTGCGATATTAAATAAGCATTTTATAAAATTTGAAAAGAAGTTTACGGAATTTTTTCCAGGAACTGACAAAATTTACTTTTGTCTCATAAAAGTGTAATATTAACTACGTGTAATTATTAATTAAAGGGGGAATGCCTTTACGGTTACAAAACATTAAATGCAGGTCACATAATTTACTTCTGTTGCTTGAAACTTGCAATATCTAAATTTTACCAAATTTTGTTTAAAACTAAGAAGTATCTCCCTCGTGCATAGCTAGATGTCCTTAGTTGAATATTGGCTTTTCTATTTAGACCCTTTTGATATTTGTTCTCTTTCAGCTTTACCATGTTTTTTTTTCCTTTTTTAGGGAGGGGAGGGGGGTAATGTTTTGGTTTTGATCTGCGCTGATGAGACATAAGTCGTCGAAATGCGCATATGCAGAAAAAAATTAACAGTAACTTCGATTTTGTTTTTTTTACAGAAAGGTAACTGAAGCATGGGTATGTTATAAACCACAACAGCATTACCGGAATTAACATATTCAATGTGGTTGGTGTTTCATACACATACATCGGCAAACGAATACCTAAGCAAAATGATAAAAGGGGAATTCCAAAATAAAAAATTACAGCAAATCATATCCAACACAAATTGAGACAGCATGACAAAACAGGAGATGCTCAATCTTTCGATGCACCTGAAGTCACCTACGGTTTCATTGGGTACCTGCTATCTTTATGTATGTGCGTCCCCACCCATTGTTATTACCTTAAGCGCACGGTAAACTTATCCATATCTTATCTTTAGCGCCAACAAACGTGTAACAGCGTATTAATTGCACGCTCTAATCATAAAATGCTGCGCCCCTTGTATTTCGAAAGAATAACAATATTGGATTTAAAAGTAGTAATTTAGACTAATTTTAATGTTGTTCAAATCCATCGGATCAACTGATTCTTTACCTAACGGTATTTTCTTTCAATAATTCTGTTAATTGGACCAAAGGAAAAACAAGCGCTGTTTTTTTGGACAAAAAATCTCTTTTTTAAAGCAATAGCTCGATACAAATAAATTGAAAGAAAATGATTTTGGAGATTCTGTCAAATATTTTAGTTTACAGTCTAGATGAAGAAAAATATGTTCAAAATTCAAACACAAAAGATATCCCCCTCCCCCAAGTTAAATAGCGGTACTTTTAATTTGAAATGATGATTAACAAATCGAGTTTAACGAACATAACTTTCATTTGCAGTAAAAAGTACCATACCATTCCATTCCAAAAATCCGTGCTTCCAGTTTTTTTGGGGGTGAGGGGGTGATAATTTTTCTACGTTTTTTTCTAGTTTCTATGGTTATTTTTGCATTGTCTTATGCATTTCCGAAAGTTTCCAAAGAGAAATGAATATATAACAAAACTAAATTTAGGTGATAGGCATACCTTTTAAAACATTATTTTTTTTTATATTATTTCATTCAAAATTTGTGGCTAAAGGATTTATATTTTACATCAAAACTATCAATGGTATATTGTTTGAAAGTTAAAATGATTTTAAAAACGAAAAAAGCAGTTTTGAGTTACATACACTAAACTCACGCATATTCTACATTAACTATCGACTCGATGTTTTGAAAACTCAAATGTACGTTTTGTTTACGTGTCGAGTACACCTACACTACACTGCGTACAAGGTTTTAGATATTTTAGATATTTTAGTCATTTCCAGCACATTTGATTTGAATTCCTAAAAAAAAGAAAATGTAAACAGAAATGAATATACAGAGGACAATGGTTTTAAGTCATATAAACAAAATAGAACATTGAAATATGGCAAGAATTCGACATAAAAAATAGGTTTTGCACATCTGATGCATTTGTGTTTGTCCATATTACCAAAATAGAACATGGAAATTCAACCTTTCATACCCAGTATATTTTTTTAGGATATATTAACTAAATAAATAACAAAATACCGAAGTCACTGTACATTTTGTTTCTGCATATGCTCTTTTCGACAAATTATGTTTCTTCAGTGCAGATAAAATCAAAACATCTGGAAGTCCATAAACCGAAATACGTATAAAAACTGATAGGGAACAAATAATAAGAAACATGAAAACAGTAATTTTTCATACCCATCACGTTGTTTTAGTCCACATTCTAAACTTAGAACATAAATATTTAGATTTTTCATTTCCATCGCATTTGTTTTATTCTAGAATACCAAACAGAACATAAAAATATAGATGTTACATACCAAAAGAATTTGTTTCAATAAATATTACCCAGACAGATCACGGAAATTTTCATATCAGAGACATTTGTATTAGTACACATTGCCGAAATGTAACATCAAGATACAAATTTAGCACACCAAGTTCATATGATTAAGCCAATACTACTAAAATAGAACATGGAAATAACATTTTTGCATACCCGACATATTTGTTTGAGTCCTTATTAGCTATATGAAAAGAGAATTTTTTCACATCCATTTTTTTATCTTTATTCCCCAAATAGAGCATGCATGCAGAGAGAGCCTTGTCATATCCTGTATATTTGTTGTAGTATATACTACTAAAACAGAAAATTGCAATAAGGATTTAAT
Source organism: Modiolus philippinarum (assembly GCA_002080025.1). Classification (NCBI taxonomy): domain Eukaryota; kingdom Metazoa; phylum Mollusca; class Bivalvia; order Mytilida; family Modiolidae; genus Modiolus; species Modiolus philippinarum. The sequence goes on along the minus strand of MJUU01045975.1, from coordinate 111,916 downwards.
ATAACAAGGAAATTTGAGTCAATATTAGGGGAACAGAACTTGAAATACCTATTTTATAATACCACACACATTTGCTTTCGTCCATAAACACCAAATACAACATACAAAATCGGTAGATATGCTTAAGTCCATATAACTAAAATATAACGTGATTTTTTTTTATATCCAGGATGTTTGTTTGAGTTCATAATGGCCTGATAGAAAATTAAAATTTAGACTTTTTCATATATGGCACCTTTGTTTTAGTCTATATTACCATTAATCGTTTCGGTCATGTCTTTGGACTTCGATTTTTGTAAATACCACTGCTTTGTTCCTTCAGTATTCTACTGCCGTTGTTTAATGCAGAGTTAGGTATTATGTGACAAAAAATATCGAACGGAATGGTGGACACACGACGTCATTCCAATATACCCATCACTCGTAGAGTGTGGATATAAAATTACACCATTTCATTTAACCATGCTTACTGTGCAGTTAATGTATAAAATAGGATTGTACATGTGAACGGTAATTTCAGCCTTCATAGGAGTACATAAACCACGGAAACCAATTGGAAGACTATGTTTTGCTTTACTTTTTCAACCAGGAAATATTGTTCTACATGTTCCTGTACATGAGATGAGCTATTAAAACAGCGAAGCAGGAACGGTTTCTTCAAGTACACCAACAAATTACCAAAACAGTACCATAATGTATCAAGACGGAAATTCAAAACTATTACTTTTATTGGTTCAAATTTTGACAATAGTCCCTTTAATTGCGCAATATAGACTCGATTGGCTTTCTTGTTATTTTTCAATTCCATAAATAACAAAATACCGAAGATATTGTTATTTTATTTTCTGCATATGCTCATTTCGACAACTTATGTCTCATTAGTGCAGATCAAACCAAAACATTAGGAAGACCATTAACCGAAAAAGTGTAAAGCTGAAAGAGAACAAATAACCAAAAGGATCTAAATAGAAAAACCAAAATTCATCTATGGACAGAGCTATGCACGAGGGAGATACTCTTTACTTTTATACACAATTTTATGAAATTTAGACATTGCAAGTTTCAATAAAATCGAATTTCAGTTCAGCACCGAAGTACTGACTACTGGATTGGTGAATACCCTCGGGGACTAACAGCAGAGGCATCGGTCCAGTGATAATAATACATCGGCAAACGAATACCGAAGCAAGAACGGGGAAAGGGGAAATTCTAAAATAACAAAATACCAAAGTTACTTTTATTTTATTTTCTGCATATGCGCATTTCGACAACTATGTCTCATCAGTGCAGATCAAACCAAAACATTGGGAAGTCAATTAACATGAAAATAAAGCTGATAGAGAACAAATAACCAAAAAGATGTAAATAGGAAAGCCAAAATTCATCTATGGACAGGGCTTGGCACGACGGAGATACTCCTTAGTTTTAAATACAATTTTGTAAAAATTTAGATATTGCATGTTTCAATAAAATCGGTTTTCAGGTCAGCACCGAAGTACTGACTACTGGGTTGGTGAATACCCTCGGGGACTAACAGACCACCATCAGAAGCATCGGCCCAGTGGTAATAAATAACAAAATACCAAAGTTACTGTTTGATTATTTTCTGCATATGCCCTTTTCGACAACTTATGTCTAACCAGTGCATATCAAACTAAAACATTAGGAAGCCCATTAACCGAAAAAGTAAAGCTGATGGAGAACAAATAACCAAAAGGAGCTAAATAGAAAAGCCAAAATTCATCTATGGACAGAGCTATACGCGAGATAGATACTTCTTAGTTTTAAACACAATTTTGTAAAATTTAGATATTGCAAGTTTCAATAAAATCGGTTTTTAGGTCAGCACTGAAGTACTGAATACTTGGTTGGTGAATACCCTCGGGGACTAACAGTCCACTATGCAGCAGAGGTATCGGCCCAGTGGTAATAAATAACAAAATACCGAAGATATTGTTATTTCATTTTCTTCATATGCGAATTTCGACAACTTATGTCTCATATGTCAAACGACTAATAAAATAACTCATTTCTTAATGAAGAAACAAAGACATAACAGGACGAAATTCGTACAAATACATAAGTTCTAGGATATGAAATATTGCTTTTATTGCTGTTCGTCATCTTAAATTCACGATGGAGACATTAGCAATGAGCAAACACTCTTAACTCATATTAAATTCCAGAGCTAAATTTAAAACCCTTAACACTAATTATGTTCTCATGGATCGGCATAATTTTAATGTACACGGATTGTTGACACGTTGTGCAATATTTCAAATACAGTTATTATCCCCCGGCTTAGCGAAAGCGGGGGGGATTATGTAATGCAGTCCGTCAGTATGTACGTACGTACGTACGTACGTGCGTTTTTACTGCTCCCCGATAGCACAGGAACTATAAGAGATACAAATTTGAAACTCGACACCATACTAGAGTATGATCAGAAGTAGCGCAATGTGGATTCGGAATTGAGGTCAAACGCCTAGGGCAAACTATGGGCGAAAACGAATTTTCGCGATATCCAATAATTGAAGAAATTTCTAAGGCCATTTGGGCTAGAAAGTTGAAACTCAGGAATCGACTCACATATTATGTAGGAACTTCACAGAGGGTGTCGGAAGTTTGGTATGACCCCCTCAGGGCATGGCCTCTAGGGGGTCCAAAAAACGAAAAAATCGATTCCGCTGGAACTTCTCTTACACCTTAAATCGCAGAAACCCTGTAATAAGGGTATAATTAACACTAAAAAGTTGTCTGTGCCGAAGGTTTCGGAATTTCGAAATTTGCCCTCAGGGCGGAAAAATGAGAGAAAATGTATTTCGAGATATCCAGTAATAAGCGAAATCTTCTAAAGTATTCATGTTTGGAAGCTGAAACGTTGTATGCAAGTTCAATTATATGCATCTCATTTACTGATGATAGCGGACTTTTGGTATGACCCCTGGGGGTATGCCCTTAAGGGGCAAAAAAATGTTAAACAATTCGTACTCATCAGAACGACTGGAACTCTGTGTATATTTCGATTTTGTGGTTAATATTTTCATGAGGAATTATTGTTATTGCTCTTTGAATACGTTTTAAGCTTTTGGAATTTAGACGCCGGTGCCAAATTTGGTAAATTTGCTGAAAATGTAAAAGACTTATAATTTTTGAAATTCCAACATGAAGTTTTATAATTGAGCAACTTTTTAATGTCATCAGCTAGTATGAACACTAGGATTTCAAAAAAATGATTCTAATTTTGGTAAATTTCCCTAGCAACCATATCTTTTTTGATGCCTTATAGTTTTAATGATCATTTTCAATGGTCAGATTGCAAAAAACCTTGATTCTAATTTTGGTAAAGTTCCTGAAACTCTCAAAGACCAATTATTTTTTGGAATTCTACCTAGCAACCATATCTTTTTCAATTATTTAGAGTTATAATGATGAATTTCAACTGTCAGGTTGCAAGAATCTTTGATTCTAATTTTGGTAAATTTTGGTAAATTTCCTGAAACTCTCAAAGACCCCTTGGTAAAATCTTTTTTTTATGCGTTTTAGATTTAATAATCATTTTCAATGGTCAGATTGTCTAATTTTGGTTAAGTTCCTGAAGCTATCAAAGACCCATTATTTTTTTGGAATTCTACCTAGCAACCACATCTTTTTCAATTATTTAGAGTTATAAGGATGAATTTCAACTGTCAGGTTGCAAGAATCTTTGATACTAATTTTGGTAAATTTCCTGAAACTCTCAAAGACCAATTACCTTTTGGAATTTTACCTAACAGCCATATCTTTTTTGATGCCTTATAGTTTCAATGATGATTTTCAATAGTCAGATTGCAAAAATCTTTGATTCTAATTAGGTAAATTTCCTGAAACTCTCAAAGACCTACTGTTTTTTGGAATTCTACCTAGCAACCATATCTTTTTCAATTCCTTACAATAGTGAAGATCATTTTCAATAATCAGAGTGCAAAAAACTAATTCTGATTTTGGTAAATTTTCTGAAACTCTCAAAGAACGATTTCTTTTTGGAATTTTATCTAGTAACCATATCTTTTTTGATGCCTTATAGTATCAGTGATCTTTTTCCATAGTCAGATTGCAAAAATTTTTGATTCTAAGTTTGGTAAATTTCCTGAAACTCTCAAAGACTCATATTTTTTTTGGAATTCAACCTAGCAACCATATCTTTTTTGTGTTTTACAGTTTCGATGATTAATTTAGTTTCAAAAACACTTGTCATTTTTTACAAGGGGAGGGGGTCCAAAAAGGGGAGCGGGGGATCGCAATCTTTGATTGGCTGTTTCTTATTCACATTTATTTTAAAAATTATAACAAAAAAATCAAAAACAATTTCTTTAAAGCATAAATTAAAGTAGATTCATATAAGAATGGTTACTTCTTTTGTTTGCTTTTATATTTGGTGTAGAAAGAGAGAATAAATTATATTTGTTGTTTGTCTCCTGATAATTATCCCATTTAATGTCTTTGAAATTAGAAAACAGCAAATGTACTGTAAAGGGATTTTAAATAATTCTTTTTGAGCCCATAGCTTAAAGCCTTTACATATGCATTCGGAGGGGTCATTAATATTTACAACAATAGCAAAAACAGTGATGGTAATATCTCTAGAAAAAAACAAAAGTATGCCATTACTTTTTTGTATCTCTTCTGTTCTTGTATAGTTAGCGGTGAATAATCGAGTTTTTTTTCAGTTTAATAAATCTAATATTGTCACCAGTGAAAATAAATAATTTCTAGTCACTGGAGGAAATGACGTCACAATATCTCGCCAACGTCGTTGTGAAGTTAACAAAGTGTGCATGGAAACGAAAAAAAATTTCGGTTTTAGAGTTGAAAATCTAAAGTGTGGAAAGCATAACTAACGATAAAATTGTTTGCAAAGTTGACTTTTTTTTCCGTATTAAGAAATAAGCAGGAAAGGTCCATACAATGTTTTTTAGGAGGAAGGTGTTTTTGACACAACTATATTTCGTAAAAAAAATCAAACTGTGTATCTACCGTGTATCACTCATACACGTTTTACAAGAAACAAGCTATTCAATTTGTTTTATTCGTGAACTCATGCTCTGAACTTAGAATAAAATGGTCATAAACATACAACATGTAACTCATATTACATTTTGCAGTTCAGAACTTGAAAATATATTCTGAATATTGTTTTGATATGTCTCTTTTTTTATTATACTTTTATTAAAGAAAATGCTTGTTCTGTTCACCTAGACTACTGTTATATACTGCCAATCAGAAATTGCATTCTCATAAGTTGTTAAGCAAATTCGTTAATTGTTTGTTATAAACTACAAAATAAGCTTCAAGACTCAAATATAAGTGTCACATACGGATTAACCTTTGTTGTGGGTTTTGCCTTCTATTTTGCTTTTGTTTTGTCTTTCGCCCTTTAGTTGTTTCTTAACCAAATAATTATGCTAAAAGTCTGGAACTGTGTCTCATGTACTAGTATTTACCAAAAATTAAAACTACCTTCATCGTTAGATAATTGAACAAAAATTACTGCGTCTTAATTTCAATTTATATAAGATGAAAAAATCCGTCTTTCTTTTTATCGGAACTATGATAATCCACGTTCACGTTGATCACTCTGTTTATCTGGCTTCATTCCTATACATCGCTTTACAACAAGAAGACAGGAAAGAATAATGAACTCTAATAATTCTGACAGAGTCAGCAAACTGGCTCCAAGGAAAATACCCATCTGCCCACCTAGTATACCTAGAATTAAAAAAGTATGAACAAATACATAATGCATGTGAAAATCAATATTGTACAATGAGTTACGAAGAAAACAGTGTCTCTATATACAGTATCATAAATAATACATTCGTTACTGATCTTTGCAGTATTCTTTATATTTTGATGAAAACAACAAACGCCAACAGAATCAGACTTCAAAACCAAAGATTCCGATCATGACAGAGTTGCGTATACAATACAACTTTAACTAAATACAAAATAAAATTTACAAACCACGATATGTATTACGTTATCGGGCCTTTGATAGTTATGTTTCATAAAATATCATGCCGTGATCCACGTGCATCCAAAATATGAAGCACAGGGACGAGTGAGCGTTCACAAATGAGCTTAATATTCTGGCGAGCGGGATGATATTTTACAATACATTGCTGTCAAAATTTGTTTATCATCTTTTTTTTTTGTTATTTTAGATTTATCATTTTAACTTATGATTCAAATTCTCCCAAAGGTGCGCTGGAAATTCAACATACATATCATTCTTGCCTTTTCAGTACTTTTGAGTCCCTTAAAACATGTTTGTAGTTTAAAATCAATAGATGAATATTTCGACCAAACAATTCGAAATATTCAAAATAGCTATACAGCTCATTAAAATTATTGCAGTTGGAGTTAACATGTGTTATGGTCTCATGTTCATTTACTCCATATCATTTCGTAAAATATTTATACAGGAGTTTGTCTTTTATTGCAGTGTGGAGTTGGTAAAACAATTCCCCGTGGTAGTGATGTATTAATTTTTCTTAGATATTGTGTATCTCATGTTTACACTTTGTTCAATTACTATTACTTAATTTATGTAAATTCTAAAACCGAAGGAATAACTCCCTCCATCGTAGTTTTGACGTTTGCTGTGTTTAGTATTACTGATTATTCGGTTTTCGTTTGGTTTTATGCATTTTAAGCATTTTTTCAATATGGATTTCCTTTGTTTGGGCTCTAGTGCTGCTGATGAGGAATTAATTTCCGAAATGGCCATACAGCTCATTAAAATTATTGCAGTTCGAGTTAACATATGTGTTATGGTCTCATGTTCATTTACTCCATATCCTTTCTTAAAATATTTTAATGTTGCAGCAACCTTAGGTTGTTACGATATTCTATCGTTCCTCGGAGCTTTTATGAAGTCATGATGTGAAAACAAAACTGCTTTGCAGGATATACCAGCGACCTAGTTTCTGTAGTTGTTCTGACGTCTAGTTTATCTGTTTGTGTTATATTGGCATTGTTTTGAATACCTAAACTGAAAGAGAAAATGTAACATATGTTAATTTTATTCTCTTTGATATCATGTGCAAACTTGGAAAAAAGTTCATTGCTTTTGAAACGTATGGAGAATGGCTTGATATATCCAGTTCAACTTCTGATATATTCTTGTCACCTGGATATGGCTTTTGAGGAAATGCTCTGTAGGCTGATATATCCATACGGAAAGATGATAATGATACCTATGTCCATATGCGCTGCGTCTATGATATCATGTGTAAGTTTTTAGTACTTTTCATGTTTCCCTTTTTAATAATTTTACGTTGCTACTAGTTCACCCCGGATTTTATGTGTTGGTTTGTTATATTTAAAGACTGCTCACCAACAATATCTTCTGTGTTGTATTCTGGGATTGACTCAACACTCAAGTAACTCAACGAGTCGTAATAAAATCTTACTTCAAGATAGTTTTCCCTGTAACATATAATCATAGTACAACACGTAACATAACATAATAAGATACACACAATTTGTTTAATAGTCTTCCAAATATATTAATTTGATCTCCACTGAAGACACATAAGTTGTCAAAATAGTCATCTAACGAAACTAGATTAAAAACAACGGCAGTAGAATACCGAAGGAACAAAGAACAAGATAACATAATTCAAATTCCAAAGACAAGGCAAAAGTAAAAAACACCAGAAGACGGAAGACCAAAGACCCTACACAACCACAATACGCAAACATTACAAATACAACTATAAAAACTAAAGCACTAACAGTGTGATGTCCCAAAGAGTGACATCAGGTGCTCCGGTAGGGTTTGACAGTAACTTAGTATTTAGTTATTTGTTATTATTTCAAAATATATGTTGAAATATGTTGTTTTTTTTAACCTTTACATATTTTATTCAACAACATCCTGCTACATTGAACCCTAGGTAGCCCAGGGATGTTTTAATCCACATTTTCCTTGGTGCCTGAACCAAGCCAGGACCATTGTGGTTTACAATAGGGTCTGTAAGTCTCAATTCTGGAACTTCCGGGTATATAACTTGTACCCGGAAGTTGCATTTTTAACAAAAACATATGACGTATCAAGCACAAAATTAGGATGTCATGATGCTGCGACGTCATATTTTGGCGGGAAACGTTTTCAAATTGCAATTTTATCGTGATTTCTCGGTGTCACATGACGAGACTTACAGACCCTATTTTCCTGGTTGTTTTGTACCTACTTTTGAAATTCGCCTCCTTACAATTTTATTCTTTTATTTTGTGATTATCTTTATGTAAATAAAGATGCAGGAAGCATAAGAGATCATATTTTCAAAGTTTCTACTTTATTCAGAATAGCAAGGTAAACTCAGATTACGATTATACGTCAATACAAATAGAGTTTATGTTTTTGCAAATATTTCCTTTTTATCAATACAAATCAGATAAATGGTTACATAAAGTTTTAGAAAATTTCCAACAATTGTGATGGAGCATCCAAATTGAGATTTTGTCAGTAAATTATAATGCATTGTCAATGTTCAATGTACAAATAATTAATGTTCATATAGTGCAAATAGACGCATGTTAATGTCGTTTTAAAATTTCCTTCCGACTGAATTCATTAATTCACATAGGAGCATGGCAATTTTAACTGTACATAACTTTGCATGTTTCAAGCATTTTCTTTGTAGTAAGCAAAGCGCCGTAACTCTTAATTATTGAAAATGTTTTTACACTAGCTTTAAAAGGGTTATTTCCGTCTGGGAGTTCCCTTTTTCAACAAAATTTTAATAAAAAATAGATGTATGTTCATTTTATGCTCGGTTAGTCAGAAAATGAAAGCTCTTTTTTATGATTATTTATCGTTCCAAACAAGAGACATAGAACCTGTAGACTGCCATTTCATGTGGATATGCTAACACACTAAAAACCTTCTACAACTAAATTTTATTTATCATTTTATATCACAGAAACTTGCTTATTGTGATAAATAAATATATAACGTTATAAAAGATAAGCTGAAGCTCAAACACAAAGGATGGTGTATGAAAACAAAGAAAAGTCAACGATGCTGTGCAAACAAAAATTTTACAATCCGAATAAATTCTAAAGTCTTGAAGTGTAAACTAAACAAATGTTCTATCCCCTCATCATATTGAAACTTACACACGTGCTGCTTTATTTAGTTAGAAAACAACGGCAGTAGAATACCGAAGGAAAAAAAGCACAATATTACAGAAATCAAAGTCCAGAGACAAGGCAAAAGCAAGAACACCAGAAGACGGAAGACCAAAGACACCACATGCCCACAAAACACACGAACATTACATATACAACACAAAAAACTAAAGCACTAACAGTGTAAACTCTCAATAAACAAGAGTGACATCAGGTGCTCCGGAAGGGTAAGCATGTCCTGCCCTGTATACAGCAAAAAAATTATTAAGTATAGACACAATGTTGCAACATTTAATATCAGGTAAAGACAGATATTCTAATCAATCTTAATGTGGATATTGTTCTTGTTCTTTTTGTTTTATTTGTTTTGACTTTGTCATACTGTCTCAATTCGTGTTGGATATGAATTGCTGTGATTTTTGATGTATGATTTTAGAATTTCCCCTTTCCTCATTCTTGCTTCGATATTCGTTTGCCGATGTATCTTCAGGGTTTCATGAGATGTGTTTCATCATGTCTTGCCATTTAATTCTCTTTGAGTTATAAATTGTATCAGAAAAAAAAACAAGTGACGTACTTTAAAAACTTACTTTAGATCTCTGAATCCCATGTTGTAAAATGATGTGTTATATACATTGGCTGGGCATTCTGCTGTTGATATGGACTGATCAAATGTTGTGAATACACATGATATCAAACATTTGCAAATATCTTTAAGGTCTGCACTGGAATCAAATTCAACTGAAATTGAAAATGATTAACAATTTATGCATAAAATATTTCAAAAACAGTCACTGTTTTTCCTCTATCTCCACAATGGCCTGCAATTTGGTGTCCGTAAGAAGATTCCCCTTGGAAGAGATGTACGCTCTGTATATATTTGAGTTAAAGAGTACTTGTTCTTGAGAAATTCTATCATATGCACGGGAATATTATCATACTTTCAAATTTTGATATTTTCGGGGGGGTGGTTTTTTGTTTTTTGTTTTGTTTTTTTTTTTTTTGGTTTTTTTTTTGTTGTTGTTATTTCCAAAATGACAATTTGACCACCTGTTTACAGTGCCCGCATCCTACTATTTTATAATGCCAATTTTATTTTTAACTTTAAACATATTGTTTTTTTTTTGTTGTTGTTGTTATTTCCAAAATGACAATATGACCACCTGTTTACAGTGCCCGCATCTTACTATTTTATAATGCCCATTTTTTTTTACTTTAAACATATTCTAAAAACAAATGAATTAGACACAAGTTTTCATACTTTTGTTATGCCAAGTTTTCTTTCAAGAACTTGATGAGTGTCGTGTATTTGTTTTCATGTTGTAATTGTCCACTAGCTTGAGACAATAGTGCTTTGTCGGATGACGGATGACAGTAATTGTACAGCACATTGCCAGTTTAACTTATGTTTGTTGACGATTCCGTGTACATGACCAGTAAAGTAAGCAAAGGAGGGGTAAGGAGTAAATGGATACGAGACAATGTTGTAATTGTCCACTAGCTTGAGACAATAGTGCTTTGTCGGATGACGGATTACAGTAATTGTACAGCACATTGCCAGTTTAACTTATGTTTGTTGACGATTCCGTAAACCAGTAAAGTAAGCAAAGAAGGGGTAAGGAGTAAATGCATACGAGACAATGTCTCTACAAATACATGGCAAAACAAACAACGCTTTTATTGCTGTTCTTCCTCTTGAAGTCACATTGAGCCCTTCAACATTAAGCTTTGCTCATAACTCATACCGTATAGCGGGTAATTTTCGCGGGGGTTTAATTTTTGCGTATTTTTGCGGATGGTCTTCAATCGCGAAAATCAATTTCCGCGATTATCTTATATATTCTTATGATATTTAAAGGATCTTTGCTAATCCGCGAAAATTTGAACCGCTAAAATTTTTGGCATACATTTTCCAATTGAATCCGCGAAATTTTTGACCCGCGAAAATAACCCGCTATACGGCAGTAAGTTCAAGACGGCCTGTAGCACCGATTTTACAAGGATTCATTGCTAAATGAAGAGCAACGCTACAGACGCTGCGAGATTGTCAACAAACATAAAATTACTTGCAAAGTTTTCTTACAATCGCTGCCATCCGTTGGCAACAAAAGACAATCACAACACTTAAAAAATCAAATACCTTCATCGAGTCAAAAGTAAGAAACCTTGGCATTCAAAAATCACGATATGTTGGCACAATAAACAGGTGGTCAGAATAACAATTTGATTTTACCAAAAAATAAAAAGGCCAAAATCTTCAAATATGATAGTGCATCCATATGAGAACTTCTCTCAATCACAATATTTTACAAGTACACCATAGCTGAAATGTATGAAATTCTCTCAATCACAAGTACACCATAGCTGATATTCTCTCAAATCACAAGTACACCATAGCTGAAATGTTTACAGAGCATACATCTCTTGCACGGGGCTTCTTTTTACGGACTCGTTTAAAATATACAAAAAAAGAATGTGGTAATAACAATTATCGGAGTCCAGAGACATGGCCAAAACAAGGACACAGACGATGAGAAATGATGTCTAAACTCTACAGTTTCTTATCCATACTACTGTAAAACATATCACTACTGTCGGTACTATTCGTTTTGGAAGCAATATTTTATCAATTTAAAGATAGAATATCAAATACCTTCATTTTTATAGTAACATGTTGCAATTTCGGCCGGTGAACACAGCGTTTCCTCCCCTACAAAAACAAATTATACATGTTGTATAAATACAGATATGCGTATTGTTTAATTTTTTTATAAAAACTTGCTAATGTAGAAACTTTTTTGAATAACTTTGAAATAATTACATTTAACTAAGTATCATTTTAGGCAAAAACTATCTATCCAAATCAGGGCTTCAATAATTTCAGTAAAATCAAATTCCTATCATAGAATGCATTCTTTATAGAGTTTGAATCTCGTCTTCAAATATATCTCAGAAATCATCAATGAATATTAAGATTGTTTGTCGATGCATCCGATTGCACAGTTTCAAAGTACAAGGCTTGACTTTTGGTCAAAACGCCTAAGAAATCTCAGACAGATTTTCCTTGTTTCAAGATATTCTGTTGTCGCAAATCTCCGGCATATGGCGTGTACATTTCACAGCTCATTCGCTATTGCAGTGCCTGTAGTTTGTACATCGATTTTGTCAATAGAAAGAAATTACTGTCTCAAAAACTTGTACATCAAGGGTATGTTCATTACTGTCTCAATAACTTGTACATCAAGGGTATGTTCATTACTGTCTCAAAAACTTGTACATCAAGGGTATGTTCATTACTGTCTCAAAAACTTGTACATTAAGTTCACTCACTGTTGCAATTGTCACTACAGAAGTTTTACGGTCGTCACCACGATTTGACTGACCGTTACAATGTTTCTATTTCACAAATGAGAACAGATATCTTTAGGTAGATCCAGAGTTTGTTACCGGACTGACTAACAACGACTGTGACAAAACTGGACTTTTCACTGGCAGTGTTACGGGTTCCACGCGTGGAGCAGATCATGCTTACCCTTCCGGAACACCCGATGATACTCCCGACCCGGTTTTCAGTGAGAGTTCACAATGTCAGTGCTTTAGTTTTTTGTGTTGTCTTGTATATCACACTATTTTCTTTTAGATTTGTCTTCGTTGGTGATGTTTGTGGTACAGATTTGTCCATGTAAGTGTCCAAATACTTGATAGATTATACAGACATTTCAAACGTTTACCTTGGTACTGTTTTAGGGTTAGAGAAGTAATACGCTCCATTGATTTTGTCTACGGGTTAGAAAATGACATTAACCAATCAGCCATCAAACTGATTTTTCAACACTTTATCCTAGCTGGCTGTGTGACGGGTGCCATGCGTGGAGCAGATCATGCTCACCCTCCCGGAGCACCTGATGATACCTCAGTTTTTTATAGGGGTTCACACTGCTAGTGCTATAATTGTGTGGCGTTCTTGTTCATTTTTGTTTATTTGTTTTGTCTTTGTCATACTGTCTCAATTCGTGTTGGATGTGTGTTGCCGTGATTTTGGATTTATGATTTTAGAATTCCCCCTTCCTTCGTTCTTGCTTTGGTATTCGTTTGCCGATGTATCATTTACATGGTACAAAAATAAAACAAAAATAATATGTCATCCATCAAATTTTTCTGTTACAGGGTTTTTAAAACCACGCCAAATTCGGAATTTGTCAGCAATATTTACAAAACTTACAATATGCGTACTATTAAGCCTTTGCATGGAATTTGCTGATAGAATTTTCTCATTTTTATATATGAAAGATACACTGAAGCTATCTGATGACTTAAAAAATCTTTGTGCCACCGTATGATAATGCTAAATATTTTTTGTCATTTAACAAATAAAAGAATACGAGAAAATAATGCTAATTGCAAATTGACTTTAAAAAAAGAAGTTTGATACCTGTCACTTAATTATGACGGCACAATGAAAGACCTTGAGAATAATATTTCGGCTTGAAAAGAAACAAATTTTCCATCCGACTCGTGTTTCGCGCTTTGCTCAATCGAATGCGCCACGTACAAGTATCGATTACCACATTCAGAAGCCCATGGACAGCGATTGGGATTTACATTTTGTGGTCCTCAATTATATACGGTTTATGTTTTTCAAATAATGAGACATTTGTAGTTCAATAAGCACACTTAACTTTATGTCTATAGGAGTCTAGGATGATGTTTATTTCGCTGAACTTGATTACTCTTTATTTAGGGGCAGACTCCGACCTGCCGTTGGTTGTGGGGTTTCCACACCGTTCATTGAAGATCTTGTGGTGGCTTTGAGTTGTTATTACTCCCCTTTGGGTCGTTGCCTCTTTGACACATTCCCCGTTTCCTTCTTTTGTCTACACATTACGCATCCGGTTATTAGGTCAACATCAACTTACTGAATCCAGGCTGGTACATGTAGGAGTCAATTATAAAAATGTCTTTAACAAGTGGCAAATACAATTAAAAGAGTACCTGGATCTGTTACCGCTCTACACCCACATCGGCTAACAATGAAATCTCTCCGACATTCTAACATGCATCCAGTACGGCTATAGAAAGGATAATACTTCAATGTGTTTTTATACTCAGAATTTTTAACGTCTAGACAATACTGGTCACCACCAGCTTTATAGGGTGATGGTAAATACTTGTACTGAAATGAAATTAAATGTTCTTGTGACTCTATAGTTATTCTTCAATACAACATGAGCAAAATTGTTTATAATATGAGTTATACTCCACATAAATGTAAGGTACCATTTAATGCATAAAAGAAGTTGATATTTGAATCAGTGCTGACGAAATTACCGGAATGGCATCTGAGTATTGTTTCTAACACTCTTACAAAAATCGAGTTAAATTGACTGTATGTCAGTTCTCCTCATCGTCACACCAAATGATGCACACCTGTAAAAAGACCTCAACACACAGTATCGCCGACTTTAAAAAAGACACCATTTAGATCCATAAATAACGGCTGTCAAAATCAAGACCATCTTAAAAATGAAATTATTACCCATAAGAATATATCTCAGTGTAGATACTGCTTTAGTTAAGTCGCCTTTTGTCGCCTTGTCTCCTTCAAGCCCATTTTTGTACTGGTACTCAGCAATCATTTAAAATATTAAGTACATGAAATTATCATGTTGTAAGAAGAATCATGCTATTTTACCTTTGTCATTCTCATGGAAACAAAGGTAGAAACTCCAGGTGATAAAATGAACCCTTTGTTGTTAACATCTGGTTCCTCTTCTGGGTCATGCAGAACTACCTGTAAAGTAAAATAGTAATGTGATTTAAATATTTATTAACAAGTTAGGATTAGAAATGTACCACCGTAGAAATGTCTTTGTAAATTACAATTATGTATTACAACAGGTCCATTACAGTATTCAAGATGGCGGCTGTGTAGTTCACTTGGTGTCTTGTAACGAAAATTCATGATTGAATCATATATTTACATATAAAGTACACATTATTTCTGCATTTCTTGCATTAAACGGGAACTACAACTTTTATTGTATTTGTAGTTCTTTGCGTGGTCGGACATACTTTACATTTTAACGCTACTTGAGACCATTCATTTCACTCATTCCATCACATGGGATAAGAATATATACATATTTTCTTGATTTTTGTTTTACTTCAGAGGTAAACCCTAATACAGCTGTATGGATAATTATTTTTTTGTTTTAGTTAATTGACCGTTATTGTGACCACTCATTTAACTCATCTCATTACAAGGAATCAAAATATAAACATTTGTTAACTATTGTTTTCTTCTTTTTGTCTCTTGAGAGAAATCCTATTAAAGCTGTAAGGAGAATATTTTTTTTTCGACATTTGACTCTACTTGTGACTATTAATTTTACTCATCTGATCAAAAGGAATCGGAAAACATACACCATTTCCTTGATATTTTTAAACCAAGTTTTTTGGACTTTAACAGGGTATAATCTTATATATACATGTAACTGAATGAAGAGTTTATTTAAGGTAAACATTTGGTTTCAGATATTTGATCCCAGAAATGATTACAGCTATCCTCATGCTAATATTACAGTCCTCGGACACATAACAGGACCATTATCAAAATACATATTTATACTTCAATCTTTCATGACTTTTAAAGAAATATGTCTTTGATTACAAACTTCAGCAAAGAAGTACTTTAAATACACATTAGAATGTTTACTATCTGAATGAAAATGTCCACTTGAGAGCATCAAGTTAAATAATTTCCAAAAAATCTTTTAAAAAGTGAACTAACCTCCATTATAGGCTTCTTTCAGATTCTGGGCCAACAATTATCTTACCATGATTTTGTTTAACATATTAATTATAGGAATAAAACTCATTTTTGGGGAGTTTATCGATGTGTAAACGCGGCCGACTCACTCACAAACTAAATAAAGTCCGAACTTTATGTTAAGTTTGTGAGTGAAAGGCCGCGTTTACACATCCATAACCTCCTCCAAAATAATTTTTTTTTCTTATAATTCCAATCCTTTGAAATTAAAACAACGTTTTCACTGAATTTGACGTCGCCATATACTTCACTATTTTCCTCGGAGCGTATTAATGGACAAGAAGAGTTCATCGAGAAAATAACTTCGTTGTTGTTCGTGAAGTTGCAATAGCAATTGGAATTATATTGAGATGACCCGTTATGTTAACCTATTAATATTAGGAGAGTTATAAAATATTCAGTTCAAATATTTTACGTTTTAAATAAGTTTGTCAATGCAATCATTCCAAAACTAGCTCGAGTGTTTGTACTCGCTACTAGGAAAATAAGAAAACATAATACACTCCTCTTTCCGGTGCTACATCATGCCTTTTGACCTTGGGTCTTATTTTTGAATATTACATGGAACATCCGCTATTATTGTGTAAAATCAAATTGAAATTTAAAATGCAATGCTCGGATCAGGGAAAAAATACATTTCAGTCAGAAAAAATAATTTATAATGGTGTGTAGGGTTTGTTTTTTGAAAATTTGAAGCCCTGAAAATGTAATATGAAAATGTATTTTACAAAAGTGTAAGCAGATCTTGGTTGTAGCCTTAGAATAATCTTATTAATATATCGCACGAAAGACATCATACACTTCATATAATTTCATACTTATATTTTGAAAATAAACTAAAAAAGAATTAACATTGAAATATGTGTTCTTCACTTGTTCCTTTAACTCCTTTTTCGATAGAAACATTCTTCATTTTGTTTATGTTTTACATATTTGTTTCAAGCATACATGAGTTACTACAAATTAAATTTACATGTCAATGCAATCAATATGAATAAAATATGGAATTATTTGAATTTAACATGTAAAATGAGTATTTAAATGAACAAACCTAATAATCGGTAATATGATCAAACAATTCCAAGACAGTATGGTCGAACTTTTTTGTTCAATTACTTTATTTCTAACTTAATAACATCCAATTCCATAAGACAAACATTATATGATAACGTATGAAAAATGACTTCATTTTGATGAAAACGGTAAACATCAAGATATGAGTTCCCGAAATGTTAACCAAATACAGGTTCTAATATCCCATCATTATGAAAATGAGGTTTCATGGGAACATATTCCAGTTAAACAAGTAATTTACTCAACCATCGATTAAAAGTAAACATGAAGTTATTCCAGCTGTACGAAAAAGAAACTTTTTGGAGGACCAGAGGGTAAACATTATTCGAATATTTTGAAAAGAATTATCCAGTTCTATAATGAAGTAAGTGCGAACCGAACCGTCAGTCAAAAAAATAACGAACAATCCAGGCATTAAACACTACATTATATTTTCCGACTCAATAAACAAAAACAGACTTTCTAGTTAGTTTACTTAATGTCTATAGGAGTCTAGGATGATGTTTATTTCGCTGAACTTGATTACTCTTTATTAAGGGGCCGACTCCGACCTGCCGTTGGGGTTTCCTCACCGTTCATTGAAGATCTTATGGTGGCTTTGAGATGTTATTACTCCCCTTTTGGTCGTTATCTCTTTCACACATTCCCCGTTTCCCTTCTTTTTTTCTATTTCTAAATAACATTTTTTCTTATTCTTTCCTTTTCAAATTTGTGGTCTTGGAATAATGGACTACCTGTATTGGGCTTAATTTGTATATTATTATACTATTGGGAAACGAGACAGAGAAAGGAGAGTTTTCTGTTAAACCCTACCGCTAGCTGTTGCTAGTATCGGTACCAAGTCGGCTATCCCGAGTTTGTTTGTCTTTTGTTAATTTATTGTTTTTCTTGTGCAGATCCTTGGTGGATTGTGGCATGTAATTGTATTTTCGGCAATTGTAAGTTTACCTGTTATATTTTCTTCATTAATCAATTATATGTGTAAGTAAGGGAGTCCCTTTGGACAGTTTTTATTTATTTATTTATTTATTTTATTATTGTTTTTATTTATTTATTTTTTTGTGATTTTTATTTCTACAGTATTGATTACACAATGACCTTGAAGTGCCTTTTCTATGGACAACAAATAGAATTGTCTCGTGAAAGTTTCCTTTAATCTCATCAATTAGAACTTCAACTGGGTATGTACTTATTTACATTCTTGCTATTTTCGTATATTTACAATCTTGCTATTTTCAGATTTTGTTCTGTTACGATACATCGGCAAAAAAAGACCATAGCTAAAAAGAAAAACGAACACGGCAATTAATATTCAACACATATTAAGACAGCATGACAGAGACAAAACAAATAAATTAAAATGAACAAGTACCACCACGACTAAAGCACTAGCAGTGTGAACCATTAAAAAACTAGGGGTATCACCATGATAAGCATTCCCACTCCACGCATGGCACCCGTAACACAACCAGTGGATTGTTTAATCTCATTTTCTAACCCTCACACAAAACTGATATCCAAGGTATGTGTTACTCTGAACAGCTCCAAGGTAAATGTCCGAAAGCCTGTAAATCTGTTCAGTATTTAGACAACACCATGGACAAATCCGTACTACAAACATCATCGACGAAGACCAAACTAAACGTCAACCATTTAAGCAATAGGTATGCACTAGTAAGTGAGGACCGAACCGTCAGTCTTAATTGAATAGTCCAAGGACAGTGGCAACATCGAAGGAAACAAAGACATAATATGAATACATCACAGAAACGAAAAATGAAGACACACTCACATACAAAGATGAACAAAACGGACCAATATAATTCCCCGGGTGAGATCAGGTGCACCGGTAGAGTAAGCATCTCCTGCTTCTTATAGATTATGACGGGGATCCATTGCCCAAAGTTGTTTTTTTTTTCAATCGGAGAATCAAAATGTTTTGATTTCAGCAATAGCGCTAGATAGCTTATAATTGGAACCCTGACAATTTTTTTGAAAGATGGTCTGAAATGGGAAATAATAATTAGTGAAATCTTCTTAATGTTTTTCTTATAGCTGACTTACAAGTGACACAAACTGTAGTTCGGCTAATTCATCTTCTTATTGAAATCAAAGGAATGCACACAAATGATATGAAATCTGATCTGGTACTGATATATCCAACATGTCATTTACATGAACTATGTATAGAATATCAGTTTTGCAAACAATATCAAAGCATTAAAGGTACTTCAAGGAAAACGCATGAATACTTAGTAGTAAGTTTTCCACGGAAGACATGTGTCGCCTGCGTAATGAAACAAAAACTAAGTTCCGTCAAATGAAGTAAACATGCAAGAGATCCCAAACCCTGTTACACATTATTGGTCCCAATACTGATACTCCACGCCAAATCGCAGAAGGCAGGGATATGTGGGTTCTGAGAAAAACGTGACACGAAAAATATTCTAAATTCAGTCAAACAGGAAGTGGGCATGCCAGAGATTCAAAACTCTATTACTCTGTATAGGTTCCCTTACTGATAATCCATGCTAAATTACAGAAGGCTGGGAATAGTGGTTCCTGAGTAAAATGTGACAGGAATTTTTGTGACACCAATCGGCAAAAATATTCTAAGTTCCGTCAAACAAGAAGTGGGTATGCAAGAGATCCCAAACTTTATTACACGATATAGGTCCCAATACTGATGCTCCATGCTGAATTGTAGAAGGGTGGGATCTGTGGTTCCTGAGAAAAATTAGACAGAAATTTACAAGACGCAAAAATATTTTAAGTTCCGTCAAACGGGAAGTGGGCATGCGAGAGATCCCAAACTCTGCTACACGGTATAGATCCCCATACTGATTCTCCATGCCAAATTGCAGAAAGCTCGGAAACATAGTTCCTGACAAAAATGTGACAGAAATTTTTGTGACGCCGACGCGGACGACCACGACGCCGACGACGAAAGACGACGGATAGTGATCCCTATATGTCGCCACTGCGAGAACGCAGGCGACACAATAACGGTGCAAAAAGATAGTTTTCTGCTTCAATAATAAGACATTAAACTTTTAATCCCCAGGTTCATGAAAAATAAACAGCATCAAATGATTACATTTAATTTGAAACGGGCCACGCGAATTCAATATCATATTAACACAGCTTTGAAAGGAAGCACAATATCGAAGCTCTGTTAATATAGCTAATTTTCGGGGGCCCGTTTCAAAATGCTTTTGAACTAAACTGAAAACTGATCAGAACGTAATTAGTTTAGTTCCAAAATTTTTGAAACAGGCCACTGCAAATCATATATCATATTAACACAGCTACGACTTATATAAAGTCAACATAATTTCAAATCCATCATGTAGATGTGGAGCGGATCGTGAGGAGTCATACCATTATTTTGTAGAGTGTCCAATATATACTCAAATACGAAATACATTGATTCAATGTCTTCATTGGTTACCAAACGATTTCGTTATAGATCTTCAAGTTTTAACTTATGGTAATCAAATCCTCTAAAACGAACAAAAAGGGGAAAAAATCAAGATCGTGTATGAATATATAAAAAAGTCGGAAAGATTTAAAATTGCAATGCACCTTCCTACATTCATGAATTTATTTGAAACTTTGCAATTAAAGTATGAGTTGTAATTTAAATATGACATTGTCCTCATGAACCATCTCATCATTATGTATTTTTCAATGGAAATATATAAATCATCAACATTTGTTTACAAAATTCTTCGTTGGAGTACCGGAATATTACCTTTGTATATCTAAAACAGTGGTGGTAATCACGAGACTAACGTCGGATACAGTAAACATTTTGACAGTGAAACTGATGACCGCTTCAGCCTTAGTTTTTGTACTTTACTCTCTTTTAAGGGAATTGTTTTAAATTCTTACAAGTCTACGGAATACGGACGGCTTAGAAGTGTAAGAAAACATCTTTTTCCTCTCTGGATAATTTGTAATTATGCCAAACACTTTTACAAATGTGCAAATCAAAGTAGGATACAGTCAACATTCATTAGTTCTTTTAACGAATTTCGACTTTTTTTCTCCGTACAATCAGTATGGGCTTTGTTTTAAAATAATCTCAAATGATTCTGACCCAAATGTTTTCTTCTTCAAAACTACCAGAACTTACGAGTATTTATAGAATATCAAGAAATGATACAGTCAGCACTTACTAAAAGTTCGGATATAGTCAACACGCAGTTTTTTAATTCTTAAATATTGTTTGTTTTTTTTTTTCTTTTTTTTTCTTTTTTCAGAAAACGCTCTAGGGAAGGTCGACTAGCTTGTAATTTTTGTACATTTTATATGAAGAGATAGTATTATATGAATTCATGTGACTGAAGCAAGGAGATCAAAAGCCAGAAACACACTATTTCTAAAATTTTTATTTTGTATGACACAGCTAGAAACGCTCTATAGGCGAAGTAAAAAAAATTAACGAGCATAATTATCAATTTTGTATATTCAGGATAAATCAAAGCATAATATTATGAATTCCTTGTCTATCCCGATTTCCCAAAGTTAAAAACGGTCCATCCCGGCGTCCCGATATTAGTCTCGCCCCCTCCCAGTTATGTTTATTGCATATCCAGGATGGCAAAGAATCCTATGACCTATTGAATATTTGAAACCTATGATCCAGGTGAGCCCTTGTTTCAAACACTGGAATTCATAATATTATGCTTTGATTTATCCTACAGTGGGATGCAGACATAACCTCTCATAAAGTTATATTGAAGCAGTCATAAAAGCTGCTCTAATTTAAGTTAGAACAGGTATCAAGTCTGCACTAGAACAGCTCTAAGTCTGCTCTAGAATCCTGACCGCTCTGACCAGACATGGTCATCGCTAGAATCCTGACGGTTCTTGTCAGAACCATGACTGCACTGACCTGTTCTACCCATGACCGTTCTACCTAAGTCTGTTCTGGCCATAACCGTTCTACATAAGTCTGTTCTGGTCATGACTGCTCTCAGCTTACCTGTTCTAGTTATGACCGCTCTCATACCAGCTCTTGTCACAGCCCTTGTAAATATTCAAAACGTGTCCCATATACGACATATACACGTATTTCATACATATCAAGTTAAGTTATATTATAAAAACAAAATTAAGTAAAAATTAGAATTATGAAATAAATTATTCGGATATGAAATTGCATGTTGACAGTAAGTGCTGTTATTCGCGGATAATTATTTACCTGTGTTTATCCAGGTAAATTAAAAAATGTAAGAGTTATTTGGGTGCGTATTTTCACCGCCGACCACCACCGACCTTCTTAATAAAACGATTTTCTTTTGTTTTAGTGGGTATTTTGTCATTTTTCTGTCTTAAATCATGATTTCATATGTTCATTTAAGCATAAATAAAAAAAGAATGCTTATTTGCATTTGTTTACATGTGACCGCGACTGACCACACTCAGTTTATACTGCAGGTCACGTTATTATTTTCTATTGTTCTCGCAATTTTTTTTTTATTTTTTGCTGTCTTGAATCATGATTTTATTTGTTCATTTAAGCATACATTTTTAAAAAAATGGATATTTGATTTTGTTTATAGATGCAAGTCTATACCACGTGCGACCATCCGTCATAACAACACCGCCGACCATCCTTATATTATTACATTCCAATGTTTCCTTGCCTTTTGTTTAATTTTCTGTCTTAAATCATGATTAAGGTTGGTCCTAAGCATACTGTAAAACATCCATAAGATGAAAAATTAACACTGAAGATTTAAATTAAAAAGTAATTTTGAAACTATTAGATCGATAAACTTTTACAAGCGGTCGCCGATCATCATGTGCGTATTTAAACTTATAAAAGTTTCTATATAAAATAGTATAATAGTATATATCAATAGCATATTAGCATATATATTTAATTCTGGTGGTCAATTTATGGTTTTTAAGTGGTCGGCGGTGGTCGGCGTTGAAAATATCTACCGGAGTTATTTCCCTTTTCGTGATATACCCGAAAACTGAATCGCAAAAAGTTTTCCGTAAATTTATTATCATAAATAAAACAATCGTTAATTCAATTATAGAAAAATGTCAATCATTATCAGAATACGTTTATTTAAAGGGGGTTATTTATGTTTTTTATTATTTAAACGTTTCGGGCTCGAGAAAAAAGAAAAACTGACACAATCCAATTTTATATCCAGTAAAAATATTCTAGGACTGTGCCCTGAGCAGACTTGGAAAAACGGTCATGGCCAGAGCGAACTTAGATAGAACGATCATGGCTAGAACAGACTAAGATACAACAGTCATGGCTAGAACAGACTTCGGTAGAACGGTCAGGGCTAGAGCAGACTCAAGTTAGGTAGAACGGTCACGGCTAGAATAGACATGATTCTAGGACCAGAGCAGTCAGGATTCTAGGACTGTTCCGTAAGTCTGCTCCAAGTTAACTTCAAGTTAACTTTTAGCTGTTCTCGTGACTGCTCTCCAAATTAACTTGGATGAGAGGTTATGTCTGCACCCCACTGTAAATATACAAAAATGATAATTATGCTCGTTAATTTTCTACTTCGCCTATAGAGCGTTTCTAGCTGTGTCATACAAAATAAAAATTTTAGAAATAATGTGTTTCTGGCTTTTGATCTCCTTGCTTCAGGCACATGAATTCATATAATACTACGTCTTCATATAAAATGTACAAAAATTACAAGCTAGTCGACCTTCCCTAGAGCGTTTTCTGAAAAAAGACAAAAAACAAAAACAAACAAACAAACAAACAATATTTAACAATTAAAAAACTGCGTGTTGACTATATCCGAACTTTTAGTAAGTGCTGACTGTATCATTTCTTGATATTCTATAAATACTCGTAAGTTCTGGTAGTTTTGAAAAAGAAAACATTTGGGTCAGAAAATTTAATCATTTGACATTATTTTAAAACAAAGCCCATACTGATTGTATGGAGAAAAAAGTCGAAATTCGTAAAAAGAACTAATAAATGTTGACTGTATCCTACTTTGATTTGCACATTTGTTGAAGTGTTTGGCATATTACAAATTATCCAGAGAGGAAAAAGATGTTTTCTTACACTTCTAAACCGTCCGTATTCCGTAGACTTGTAAGAATTTAATACAATTCCCTTAAAAGAAACTAAGGCTGAAGCGGACATATTTTCACTGTCAAAATGTTTACTATATCCGACGTTAGTCACGTGATTACCACCCCTGTAAAATATAACATTAATTACCATTCAAATAATAGGGAAAAGAAGGGAAACGGGGAATGTGTCAAAGAGACAACGACCCAAAGGGGAGTAATAACAACTCAAAGCCACCATAAGATCTTCAATGAACGGTGAGGAAACCCCTACACCCAACGGCAGGTCGGAGTTGGCCCCTAAATAAAGAGTAATCAAGTTTTCGACATTGGGCCTTATGATTCTGTTCGGTAGTTTTGTTATTACCACCCCCCCCCCCCCCCCCGTTCCATCCCCCATTTTCATTGAATTATTTATATTTAATATGTAAAGTGCAATAATACTCAATCATGTAGAAGTATTGCCCGTATACGTTCTTATAATATAAAGTCCTGCCTACCTTAAGTCCAGCTGCTATGTTATGGTTGTAAACGTAATCGTTTTGATTTATATTGATATAAAATGAAAGTGCCGTGGCTGACCCAGTCATACTGCCATTGACTCTGCCTTCGGCCTCCACTTTCTCTTGACTGTTGAAGGTAAAACATTTTCCCCACTGAGTTGTCTTTCTTATTAACATGTTGGTACATGGCAAAATGATTCTCTTATTGACACACAAAACAAACATATCATTTATATCAAATGATACATCGTCTAACCAACTACCAGGAAAAGGATCCCGGAGCTCTGCATATAAAGGGTCAGAGTAGTTCAGTGGTGGCATCATCACTCCTAGTCGGCTGCTGTGAAGTAAATGCATCATCATCAGTTGACTTGCGTTGACGGCAGATTTCTTGTAGGGCGACATATTGCATATGGTAATGGCTGGATATGACATTTTCTTGACGAATTTCACGTTAATATTGGTAAGGGTCGGGTTGGTATTGTAATAAGCCAACATACTATACACTGTGTAAACTAAAAGTGATCCCATTCCAATCAAAGCAATGATCCATATGATCCTGTAGAATATGAAAACCACATATATTTTTTTTTAAATAACTTTATATCGAAGTTACTGTAAATTAAGTTTCTGCAAATGACAATGTTGACATCCTATATCATGTAAAAATGGATTAAATGTTCAGTTGTGATGATCTTTATGACGAAATATTAATGTCATAAATTTTAACCCTCCATTTCTTTTGAAATGCCTGTGCCAAGTCGGGTACCATTGTGGAGGACATTTTTTTCGATTGTTATCTTTTTACCTCGTGGAGTTTTGCTCTTGACGGTTCTGTTCGGTAACTTGGTTATTTCTGCCATTTCATAGTAAATATTAAACATGTGGAAAATAAACTAATGCCGCTTTGAAAGCCAATTATATTTTTTTTCACTGCTATTAGAATTCTCAAAAACAAAATAAAGCAAATAACTGCTATTAACATGCAATTTTTCTTACTAAAGTGTTAAATGTAAAAGATGCAAACGAAGCACAATGTATGACCATTTACCCGTGGATTTATTTCCTTCAGAATACTAATTTTGCAGATGCATTAAATCTTCTTGAAAACTGCTTTAAGAGATCATCTGCTATGTAAACAATCGGAATAAAATCAATTCAAATGCATTTTCGTACATTTAGATTAAAGATTCAGCCACTTAACTTGCCACTTGTATGCAATTTTGACTGATTTTGACATTCTTTGTAGGTTTTTGTTAAAATTCGTTGTATAGGACATTCAGAACCAAAATAAACTTATTGCCATTTTGAAGGGCACATATTTACACGTTCGCAGCAAAAAAAAAAAAAAGATTTTTGATTTTGATTCTCGGTGTCCTTTGAGTAGTACCATCTTCTCAAACACTGTAAAATAGCTTAAATTGACACAAAAGGCTATTTACAGCCATATTCGACTGCTAATAAGTAAGAAACATACAAGGGTGGCATATGTTAATTTGATTTCTAATAAGTACACATACCAGAGGTCACCTAAAACGATTTTCACCAACATTTGAGGATATTCTGAAAATGACCCAACATAGGAAAAAAATTCACGCCTTAATGGGATTACTTTTTCAAATAACTGAACGAATCATAGTGGAGAAATTATTTCGAACCGACTGTTAGGGTATTATTCAGCATGGTAACAATGCTGATGATATACATTTTCTACAACGACTAAAAAAATTATTTTTCCGGGAGGGGGGGTCGGTTAATTTCTGTCTTTACAACCCTAGACACAATCACAATAACCATGTGTAAATTATGATTCGTGTCTTTCTCGTGCAGTTCGTTTGTAAATTGTGGCATGTGATTGTAGTATTCGGCCATTGTAGGTGTTTATTGTTATCCTTTGTACTTTCAAGAATTTTTTTTTCTCTCTCTCTCCCTTTTCTGTAATATATAATTCTCTCTTTTTTTACTTTAATAAGAAACTTTGCATATAATCTTTAATTCAATGATGAGATGTCAGTGTCCTACTTTTTCAGTTCTATATGATTTTTTGAATTTGTGCCATAGTTGTCTCAAAGGAAAAAGGATGTTTCCATGTTCCGAATGGTCATTTAGAATTCCACTAGAAAAATGAAATATTTTGGGTTTTTATCACAAAATTTTAACAGGTACTTTTGTTAGGTACATATGAAAAAGAGCTTTTAATCAAATCAAATATCTGGATTATATAAATATGTCACAATAGTTTTACATTACTTGTCACAATATATCTACGAATCCAATCTACGATATGAACTTTTTATGACATATTGAAAATATATTTATGAAAAAAAAGTTGTGCATAATGTTTATCTATATAAATGTTCTGGCAGTCTAATCATATTTGAAAGTAAGATATCGGTTATCATAAACATTGAAGCAATACTCAATAAATTTCAGTGATATGATGCAAAATGTTCACGACTATCCATCAAATCATAAAATAAAAGTCAGATAGAATTGATATTCTCCCTCATCTAAATGATCACCATAACAGAATTTGAATGTTTTCCAAATTAATTCATTTGACAAAAAACATTATTCTTTTGATATATTTTGTCTATGTAATGCGGGATTTGCAATTGTAAAATGTATGAGTGGAAGCTGGTGTAGACATTTCATTATTCGTGTTATTTCGAAGTCTGCGTGAAAAACTCAAATGCATTTATACCTAAACTCTATATTAGGGTTTAACTTATCTATATTTTTTTTATTATGAATATATATCAGGAAACATTTAGAAGTCTTATTTTCTATCTATGAATTACACAGTTAGCTGATTTTGGCTTAACATTTAGATCATATTGGTTATTTTTTCTCTTTCAGCTTTTAAATATATTTGGGTTTATGGTCTTCCAAACGTTTAGATTTTATCTGCACTGAAGAGACATAAGTTGTCGAAATGCGCATATGCAGAAAGTAAATTCACAGTAACTTCGGTATTTAGTTATTTGTTACCCCTGGGTCGATGCCACTGCTGGTGGACTGTAAGTCCCCGAGGGTATTCACCAGCCCAGGTGCTGACCCGAAAGTCGATTATTTTTGGAACCTTACAATATCTAAATTTTTGTAAATTTTGTTGAAAACTAAAGAGTATCTCCCTCATGCACAGCTCTGTCCTTAGCTGATTTTGGCGTAACATTTAGATCATATTGGTTATTTTTTCTCTTTCAGTTTTTAAATATATTTCTTCCAAACGTTTAGATTTTAACTGCACTGAAGAGACATAAGTTGTCGAAATGTGCATATGCAGAAAGTAAATTCACAGTACCTTCGGTATTCAGTTATTCGTCATTTACGATCAAATTCAAAATTTTAAGGTATTTATGTGCTTAATGTGGTAATATAAAATGTTCAATTGAATATATTAGTAAATAAAAAATAGTTTTCCCATTTAAAATTGTTAAAAAATAGAATTTTAAAAGAGATCAAGGAAAAGGCTCTGAGATATCTAAGTAAAAAAAGGAAAGAAAAAAAATTACAAGTTTGAAGCTTGTGTTTTTTTTAAATATACAACACCTTTATCCAAAATCAAATGAAATTTAAGTGGTACAATGCAATCAAACAATGTGATGTATTTTGTTTAGTTGCGACATTTTTGAATGGTGTTATAATTACATGCAACGATGTCCTGTAGGTTGGTGGTAATAAAATGAAAAGAAAAAGAGTGAAATAATGTCAGTGAATTTGAAGTATAACTATATATATTTTTAATTGTGTATGCATGGACAGACAAAATATATGAAGTCGGAAACATTGAATTGAATCTATTAGGGTAGAAATTAAACTTCTAACTGCAAAAACATTTTTTACTATTCACCAAACTCCTCTTAGTCATGGATTGATGTGTTTGAACTTGAAATGGAATAAGCTTACTCAGAAAACAAGGAAATTTCACCTTAAGGGAATTTTAACTTAAACTATAAAAAAAAATACACGCGTTGGGAATATAAAAATGGTATAAATGATAATATATGTATGGTAAGAGCCAAAAGTGGTGAATAACATCTTGTTAAAGCTACTGACATCGAAGAATCCAGGAATGCTAAAAAATGTGTAGATTTTTTACTTCTTATGGATTTGATAAACTATAGTAACAAAACTAAAAACGGTAACTGATAAAAGTGAAACTACGATAGACCACATTTATTTTAGTGCTCTAAATTGGTCTACAAAAGCTTAATTGTTGTTTTCTCTACCGAATTTGACCTTACTATCGGATTTGACATGTTCAATATGGCGGGTGTCTTATAAGAAGCAGGAGATGCTTGCTCTACCAGTGCACCTGATCTCACCCATGGCTTTTTGTTGGGTCCATTTTGTTCATTTTTGTATGTGTGTGTCTTCATTTTTCTTTTCTGTGTCGTACTTATGTCGTGTCCTTTTTTCTCTGTTTTCCGATGTTGTCATTGTCCTTGGATTACTCGTTTTAGATTGACGGTCCGGTTCTCACTTACATGGTCTACGAAGTTGTGCTCTCAGTTATCATTTTCCTGTCTGTCTCACTAGAAAATTAAATCCAAAATCGGTTAAAAGCCATTACCTAATGATTGAGTATCGATCATTTAAAAGATCTGATGAAAATAGTCATTGAAGAAGCAGTAAATACCCTGTTATATCTCAATGAATCGCTCTGTAGTGGAAATGAAGCTATAGAATTTTAGTATAAGTTGTTGACAGACCTTAGACAAACATGTCCTAAAAGGTAAAAAGATATAAAAAGAAATAATCCACAACCGGAATGGTGGTTTGAAGAAAAACTTTTGGTTAAAAAGAGATCACTTCGATAAAATCAAAGATACACGTAATTACAAATTGTGGCGTTATAAAGATTCAAGGAAGCAATCTTCTGCAGGAGGATATATCAAACTGTAAAGATGATAAAGGTACGGAACTCTGAAATCCAAACTTCAACAGCTCATTGAAAGCTTTAATAAAGTTCCAAAAATGAAGTGTTTGCAAATGATAATGAAATTGCAGGTACATTTAATTAACACTTTGCAATTATTTTCAAAAGTTACTGTTCGGTCAGATTATACCAAAGTCAGATCTCTTGCTGAAAACACAGATACAGATAATAAAAATTGTAATTGTGCATTACATGATACCCCGCCATGTTTCACTAAATTTCTAAGTAAAAAGGGGCATAACTCTAGAACTATGTGTACCACTGAACTCAAAATTATACTTGGCCTGTGTTTTGTAGTAAACAATTTACACACTATGTTTGAAGACAGTATGTTATTTCATTCACAATTTATGAGTTCAAAACCCTAAAATTTGCAAAATTTCAAAGTTTCAAGGGACATAACTCCAGAACCCCTTAGACGTCTGAACCCCAAATCGAACTTGACCTGAGTTTTGTAGTAAACAACTTTCATACCAACTTTGAAGACCTTGTGTTATTTTGTTCACAAGTTATCAGTCGAAAACCCTAAAAATGTTTCAAGGGGCATAACTCCAGAACCCCTTGAACCTCTGAACCCAAAATCGAACTTGACCTGAGCTTTGTAGTAAACAACTTTCATACCAAGTTTGAAGACCTTGTGTTATTTTGTTCACAAATTATCAGTCGGAAACTTTCGGGGGACGGACGGACGGACGGACACACGACTGAGGGTATCACGTCATACCTCGCCATTTCGTGTGGCGGGATATAAAAACTAAAAATATGTATCATTAATTGAGCATGTACCATTATACTTAAAAAATCAAAAAATCTTAAGAAACAGGGTTTCATGAAATAAGGCCTAGGATTTGAGTATGTATAGCAATCTCTTAGCTTTTTCACTGACGTATGTACATTGTAGGTAAGCTTAATTAAATATTTCCACACATTTTCAATAAAATGCCAGAGTAAGTCCCGTCTTTAGGGGTGAAAAAAAAACACCCTTAAAATTAGATCCTTTGGCAGTAGTACCTTGTAGACCCAAATTATTGAACTTCATGTTATTCAAACTATGTACAAACACTTAAATAAAACTGAGCTGTCTCATACTTCAGTCTTACTTTTGACCAATGCATTCATGAGCTACTTACTTACAAAAGTAACTGATGAATGGTATACAAATATTGACTGGTTACATAAATGGGACTATGCAAAGTTAATCATGCTACTTTACTCTGATTACTTGTCACAAAAAACTTTGAATAGTTCAAATCATATTTGGAAGAATGATCTCAAAAAGTTAAAATTTGCAATTTAAATTCTGATAATAAGTGTAGCATTAAACCTGAAGTACCACAGGGATCCATTATGGACCATTTTTTGCTTATATTTTATGTCATTTATTTGCCTTTCAATATAGAAAAATTTTAATTCTTCATATGGACACTTCGACAACTAATATCTCTTAAGGATGTTCGCTCCTCACATTTTTGGATTTCTGTCAGATTTTCGGAATTCTTGGGTTTTATCCATTTAAAAGCATTATAATTTTTTGCCCATTGACCCCCTTATTTTTCTCAATAATTTCATTTTATACATCTTTGTGAGCATTCTGTAAAAAATTCATTGAATTTTATTTATTTTTTCACATTCATTCATAGTCAAACCTTGCCAATGTTAATCCTATGAAAAATCAGAGGAGTTCAGTTTCCCGCCAAATTTTCAATCACTTAAATCTCAAAAACGAGATCATCACCCTATCATTTTTTTCCGCATAAATTACTTCTTTTTTAATTTTATAACAAAAAATCATGTTTATTTGAAATCCTATTAACTTCAAATGGAGTAGCGAACCCCCATAAATGCAGTTCAAACTGCAACATTTGGAAGACCATAAATCGAATTATGCAAAAACTGAAAAAGAACAAACAATCCAAAGGATTTGAATAAAAAGTCCACATCAGATAGGGACAGCGCTGTGCATGAGGGAGATACTCCTTAGGTTTAAACAAAATTTTCTAAAATTTATATATATATATAGCAAGTTTACAAATAAAATCGGTTGTAAAGGATTTCAATCTAAACTGCAAAATGTTATAGATGTGATTGAAAAATGGTGCTCATAAAACTATGAGTCTTATTCCTGCAAAATGTAAAGCAACGGCAGTAGAATAACGAAGGATCAAATGATCATTAATGTGTAATTCTAACTTTTATTTAAATACTTATATCAAATGAAGAATTTAGACAGTGATACTTGAAAACTTATTGTGTCTGATTATGATTAGTAATTCGACATGGACAGGTCAAATCAAATAAAATATTTTAGACGTCCCAAAAATACCTCAACTTTTGCCAATGCATATTTGAATCATATACGTGTATTTTAATTCTTATATATTACCCCATTATACAGATCCGGACATGCTAACCCTTCCGGAGCACCTGATGTCACTCTGATGTCACGCAGATGTGTGTACAATCGTAAAAATGTTAAATTTCATTCAGTTATATATTAACCCATTATACAGATCCGGACATGCTTACCCTTCCAGAGCACCTGATGTCACTCTGTTTTTTGAGAGTTCACACTGTTAGTGCTTTAGTTTTTCGCGTTATATTTGTAATGTTTCTGTCTTGTGAATGTGTAGTGTCTTTGGTCTTCCGTTTTCTGATGTTCTTGCTTTGCCTTCGGTCTCTTATACTAGTACTTTGATTTGTGCAATATTGTGCTTTGTGCCTTCGGTATTCTACTGTCGGTATTCTACAAGTTTTTTTTTCTTTTCTTTTTTTTTACCATTAGTTTATTGAGATTTTGTCCCATATACATTAACTCCATATTCTTTATTTATTCCTACAAAAATCAACATGAGCTATATCAGGATCTGATTTAATGTCAGTAAGGGGACCTCCCAAAAACCTCTATGAGCAAGTAGAAGATCTGTGTGTTTACCTATAGGGTCCAATGTTAAACTAAGTTCCCCGCTGACAGCCATCTTCAATTAGGCGTGGGTACGTAAGACAACTTCCACAATGAAGGCAAAATATAGTCTTTGACATGTTTGAATTAAAACTTATCCTCTATCTGAAATCGTTTTTTTTTATGTTAGTCAAACTGTATAAAATTACGAAAATTTGACAAATAAGGGACAATAACTCCTACAGGTTATTTCGATTTTCTTCGGAAGTAGATCTTGTTATGCTATACATTTTTGTAATTAAAAATATATATGAAAAAGAAAGGAAATGGGGTAAATGTCAAGGAGACAA
>MJUU01045975.1:61398-78914 GCA_002080025.1 Modiolus philippinarum | reverse complement strand
TTCGTCAAAAATTGTTTAAACAAAGACCTTCTTAAAAAGAAATTCACAGGAAAATTTTACTTGTTGCAATACCTTTGGCACGTCACTGTAAAATTTCTAACCTTATTAGTTTCTATATATTTTTGTAATTTTGATTTCATTCGGTGTTTAAATCATGAATTCTCTGAAATCATAAAGCTCAAAATATTTCCAAATTATCTGAAGAAACTGCGAAGACTTTAAAGAGTTTAACAGTAAAAATTTCATTAAAATCTGACCAAAAAAAAAAACAACTTCAGGACAATTTTTCAATAAAAAAGTTTTACATCAAATAACACTACGTAACGACGCTTGTTTATAATTATATGGCCCATGTTGTATTTACCCTCCGGAGCACCTGATATCACTCTTGGGCTGTGTTCAGGTGATGAATTGGGGTCATTATGAGTAACTCGAGTAGTGCCTAGACAAGCAAGGTTCCTACTCGAATGACGTAATTTTCCCTCTGACCCGTACTCTAGTAGACCGAGGTTAGTAGAGTTTCAAAATGGCGACGGATGGAAACAATATGTAAACAATGAAACGCATTATTTGAATTTCTACCATTATCTTTTTTCACATCATTAAAAGAAAATTGGTTAAACCAGAGACGATTTTTTACAATTTGGGACATCCAGCAATAACATTTTACCCGAACAAATTGTAAAGACAACAAAAAAGTGAAAACAAAAGTGATGCATGCAAAAACCGTCGGTTTTATGATACAGGTAACAAATTTTCTCCCCAAATGACAACCTATGGAATTTTTTTAAAAGTAGAACAAAATGTAAGAAAAATGTTGGAATAATTTCTTTGGCGTTATCCACCGTCTGGGATCCTTAATCATGGAAACCCGACTTCATGCCGTCGTCAAAAAAAATTAGTATGCAGCTAAAAATGTGTTTGTCATATATTTGACAATAGGTTTTGACCACTATCCATATTAGTGGTACTCTAGACTGCAGTAATCCGTTCATGTCAAATTCTTTGCGTGTACAATATATTCGTTCTTTTTCAGATCATGACGTCTGTTGAGATAACTCGTGTTTTCCACCTGAACATAGCCTTAGAGTTCACAATGTAAGTACCTTTGTTATGAATGTTAAATATGTAATGTTCGCATGGTTTGTGGGTGTTTTTGTTTGTTTGTTTGGTTTTTTTTTGTCCTCTGGCGTTTTTGTTTTTGCTTTGTCTCTGGACTTAGATTTATAATCTTCTTGTAATTTGTCCCTTCCATATTCTACTGCTGTGGTTGCGTTAAAGCAATGATAAAATAAATAATTAATTGTTAGCCTAGTTTCCATATAAAATTCGTATATGCCATTCTCCAATAAATGTGCTTTTTAGAGACTTATGTAACAATGTGTTGAATGAGCCAAACAGTATTTTAGCTTTTGAAGAAAGCATGTCAGCTCTAACACGCAGATGTGTGTACAATCGTAAAAAATGCTAAATTTCATTCAATTCCCAAGGTAATTATTCAGTAAATGGCTTGCAGTATAAAGAAACTTAACACAGTTGTTTTAGTTGTGTTAGCTATTTTGGCTATCCTTGATACACGCATATGGCAAGCCAAAGTAGACAAAAAAAATGCCTGACACAACAATAAATTATTAATATTAACAATTAATTTATGAATATTTATAATTCAATTGTTAATATTTATAATTCATTTATAAGTTTTTTATTGCTTTGTTTCTCTGCTCCCATAAAACGTATTTCATTTATTAGATTTTTCTTCGTCTTGCATTTTTGCCGAAACTTATTTTTTTCACATTTTACGAAAAACACTTAATTTCAAATTACAAATGTAGAAATGGGGTTTAAAAGTAAACAGAAGATAATGAAGATAAACTTTAAACACGTTGTTCCACTGATTTGTTTTAAGCTGTCTTAAGGATAAGCATGTCCTGCTCTGTTTACAGCATCCGTCACACTGTCAGTGATTTGTGAAGATTTTATCTCAAGTTCATTTAATCGAAATCGTGTTAATTTTTTTATCATAGAAGTGCAGTTATGTGTCATCGTAAAATGAAATTAAAAATGCTTACCATCTAAGGTTGTACTTGCTTTCTCTCCGTGCATGTTTTAATCCATGCATTGTGGTATTTTCTCTAAATTCTCTCCATAATGACTGTATACTTGCATCAACAGATGGCAGATCTTGTTTCTTTGAGTCTTCAATTTTAATTTTTTCATTATAATCCTCGTCTTTTAATCTAATTCTATCCTTTTCTTGTTTTGTTTCTGACTTTTTTACGTTTTCTAAAATTTTAACTCCTGTTTTTTCATTTGCAGGACGTACTCGGACAAACGGCATACCTGTAGCGAATATGACTTTATTATAACATTATCGACTCCTTATATAAATATATAGAATGATTCCCGATAATTGATTCTCTGTCAGGTCCTTGGACTTTTAAAAGTACTAAATATTTAATTGTATTTATAGCAATATTATTCTGCAATGGTAATCAATGTAATAAGACGTTTAAATTAAATTATCTATAAAAAGAGAAAAAATCAAATCGACCAAGGGCTACATATTTGACTTTATTAAAATATTTCCTAATTTGAAATGTTTG
Source organism: Modiolus philippinarum (assembly GCA_002080025.1). NCBI lineage: Eukaryota > Metazoa > Mollusca > Bivalvia > Mytilida > Modiolidae > Modiolus > Modiolus philippinarum. Next base: position 76,311 of record MJUU01045975.1, on the reverse strand, counting down.
AAAATATCTTTTAGAACTAACATTCAATCAATGACAAAAAGACTTGTATATTAGTATCAATGAATTTGACATTTTTTATGCTAAGCTGTTGACAAAGATCAAATGCTTTGGACAATTGCTCTTGTAGCCCACTTTCGTCTGAATACTATAATTGTTATTTGATCAAAGAACATATGTTTTTATGTATAAATGTTTACAATTGCGGGAGCAGCCCACTTAAAGACTTGTCATATAAATATTCAAAACCGACAGACAAATATAAATATCTGTCACCATCAAGTTGCCACCCAATACACTGCTTTAATAGCATACCATATAGCCAGACCATCAGCGCAAAACGCATTTGCTCATCAGATAACACCACTAAACAAAGACCTGGGAACTTAGGAATCATCTAATATTAAGGGGATACTCAAACAAAGTCATACAAAAAGGGTTCAATAGAGCATATCAAGTCACCAGAGACGTGTTTCTTCAATACAGAAATAGGAAGGTCAATAAAAGAATTCCATTGGTCCTCACGAATCATATTTCGCTGGCAAAAGTTTTAAGCAAAAATTTTAAAATGCAAAAAAATATCTAAAATGTTCCCTGAGCCACCAATCATTGCTTTTAAACGATCAAAAAGCATTAAGAATACTTTAGTCCGAGCGAAACTTCCGCAAAACTCGTCAAAACTTGACCAGTGCAAACCTTGTGGTGATAAGAGATGTAAGTGTTGTCAGCAAATGCAACAAACACAGACATTCAGTAGCAAAAAACAAGTAAGGTATACAATGTGTTCTGCAATGTAAATTGTAAGTCACCTAGTATCATATACATCATTGTCTGCCAGGTCTGTGGTCTACAGTATGTGGGTGAAAGTAACAACTATTCAACAAAAGAATGAATGGACACCGCTGTGACCTAACCAAACAACCATTCCTTCCAGTCATTCAACATTTCAAATTACCTGACCATTCTTTGGAAAATTTTGCAAGATCAAAAGTGACCATTATTGATCACGAGCGTGTTTGGATTGATAAATAGAGAGAAAGCTTCTGGATCAGAGAATTATATACGTTATACCCTGATGGCATCAACAAATAATCGCAGTAATTTGTTTTCATCCCGTTCATTTAAGTATTCTTTTTTACAGTATTTGTTTATATATTTCTCGGTCGTGCTGTTTGTACATAATATGTATAGCAGGGAGTTGTATACAGGGCTAAAATTCTTGCCGCTACCCATCTCTCCAATTTCCTGGTGGTTTGTTTTTCTTCTATTAGTCTTTTTGTCGGGCAATGGATGACAGCAATTGTGAAAACACTTTGCCAGTTGATTGACGATACCGAATCCATGAGTCATACAACATGGATGTAGCGTTGCTCAACATCTAGCAATGAATTCCGCTCAAACCGATGCTAGGGGCCGTCTTGAATTTACAATGAGGTATGAACATAGCTCATTGTTGAAGGCCTCATGGTGACCTCAAGATGAAGAACAACGATAAAAGCGTTGTTCCATTGCTTGTTTTCCCATGTATTTGTAGAGATTTTGTCTCATTTGCTTTAGCTCCATTTCCCTTCATTGCTTATTATTGCCCCTATTACCCCCTCCACCTTTATTGGATTAAAGACATTGGATATAGAACTCTGGAATTTTTTTTCCTGACTGCTCCAGCGAGATCCAACAATTGCGGGTATCCCGGAGCAGGAAATTTCCTACCAATCTACAGTCTTGTACACACTTTCGAGGGAGTATATTTCGGCAGCGGTTTTCCAATCTTTATATTCAAATGCACTGACGAGATGTATATAATCGAAATACGGCCTTATCTGCAACACTAAATTGCGTGTCAGTTAAATTGTAATGGCCAAATTCTTCAGTGGAAAAATGCTCTCGATAATATTACATCCTAAAACTCTAACTCCGTTGGTTCTTGACTTTAGACACCGTATAATCTAATTTATTTTTCAAGACCAGCATAACCAGATTTTTGTAGTTATCCTGAGGAAAATATCAAATTTCTTAGTTTGTAGCTATTTTTAGATGTGTTTGTCTGTCCATAAAAATTCCAACATATCTGAAGTTAATAAACTATTTTATTAATCGAAGATTGTTGCAAAATTATTGTGGGGAAACGTTTAATATTTCATTTATGCAATTTAAAAGTACATGTATTGTAAATAAGTTAATTGTATTATATTTCAAACATGGTTAGGTTTATAAACTTCAATGGAAAACCATTTTGTCCCAAATATACAAAAAATTAAAAAATTAATAAATTTTCATTTAGCTCATTCATTACAAGGCAGTTCGATCCACAACAATAGTAACTATTGTTCAAAGATAGCAAGATCGAACTCACTATTGTACCGCAAGATTACGCAATGTTATGGTTAATTGCGCATGTCTTGTCAAACAAGAGTAATAGTCCACTCAACTAATGTCGAACTATAGTTAAAGTGTGGCGTCATAGACTGATCTTTCGATGGATTTCATTGGAATTCATTGGTCAATCCCTATTCTGATCCGGATTTCCCTTGTGTGGGCCAAAATTGACAAAACAAACTGCCTCTACATTTACCACTTTCTTCCTCATATATTTCACATTCAAAAACATAATTTCAATTATTTTCATTGTTTGTTTCTTGAATTTTTTTCCATTCGGTATGTTTGATATCAAATTATAAAATCAATATGTTTTCATTTAATCAAAAGTTTTTTTAATATCAAAATCTCAAAGTGCAAAATCTACTGAAAGACGCACATTTTATGCTTTGACAGTGATTGGCGAAACACAGATTGATGCCAACGATTTGATAAATCAAAATGAGGAAAAATCACGACGGTACAAAAGACTAAATAATTTGAAGGAAAGTACATTTATTGCAAAGAGATAAGTTATGAAATGAAATTATTTCAAAATTATTGACGTTCATAGGTACGAATAACAAAATACCGAAGTTACTGATAAATTTAATTAAAATGTTAGAGTTTCTGATCGACAATATATTTGTCCAGTTTGGACAGTTGTTTTCCAACAGACTATCGGAATTCCTATGGGCACAAAATGTGCAACTCTCCTAGCCGATCTGTTTCTCCGCTCTTATGAGGTTGAATTTATCGAAAGACTCATTCAAAATAAGAAAAAAACTGGCCCAATCCTTCAATTTTAGTTTTAGTTATATAGATATTTTGTCACTTAACCACCATCGCTTTGGTGATTTTCTTCATCTGATCTATCCAAAAGAGCTTCCACATCAGACTCATTCCTTGGCCTTCATCTTGAAATTGACAACTGAGGTAGACTTCAACCTAAGCTGAACGACGAACGCGATGACTTCACTTTTCCAATAGTCAACTCCCTTTTCATTGTAGCAACATCCCAACAGCGTCGGCATACGGAATTTACATCTGCTAGCTCATTCGTTATTTCAGAGCCTGTGTTCGATACAATGACTTCTTTGATAGAGCCCGGTTGATCGCAAATAGGCTACTTAAACAAGTGTATGTTACCCAAAACTTGAAGTCATCCCTCCAGAAGTTTTATGGTCGACATCACCATCTTGTGGACCACTATGGGATACCTGTTTCCCAGATGACAACAGATCTTTCCCTTTAAAGCTTAATCGTTGTTTCCTCTACCGGATTTGACTTTACTTCCGGATTTGACATGTTCAACACGGCGGGTGTCTTATAAGAAGCAGGAGATGCTTACTCCACCGGTGCACCTGATCTCGCACATGGTTTTTTATTAGGTCCATGTTGTTTATCTTTGTGTGTGTGTGTTCATTTTTGTCTTTTCTGTTTCGTGCTGATTTTGTATCTCTGTTTCTTTGTTGTTTCCGATGTTGCCATTGTCGTTGGATTATTTGTTTTTGATTGACGGTTGGGTTCTCACTCACTTTGGTTTATGCATATGCATTTTCGACAATTAAGGTCTCTTCAGTGAAGATCAAAATATTTGGAAGTCCCTACAACGAAATATGTGTATAAGCTGAAAGAGGACGATTACAAATGGGATCTAAACAGAAAGCCAAAATCATCTAAAGGGAGAGCTGTGTGGGAGGGAGAATACCGCTGAAAACTGATATAATCAATTATTAACTACGAGGGGTTTTTAAACGTGTTCTGTCAAGTTCATATCTTACATGCAGATCCTGTCAAAGCCGTCATTTACTACCAGTGTTCCAACAGTAACTGTTTTGATATCATACAACTGCATTTTGACACTTCGAAAAAAAAAAGATAGTATATGGTTAAAATAATATCAACCATTTCTCATACCTTTAAAAAAGAGGGAAAACAGGAAACCATCATTGCCAAAAAATTACTGTCACAGGCCACGATCCTCAAGTTAAATCTACAAAATACACAAATGAAAGACATAAGGCAAAAGTAAACACAGACAGGAACTGGGGACATTAGGACTTGGTACCCTCACTGCGAAAGCCAGCCGCAGGGTTCAACCGGTTTATTAACTTGTTTTTTTTTTAAATAAGCCATAACGTTAGATCTGACACAGATTTACAACAGAACAATCCAAGGATCACGACGGTCAAAAAGTGTTTTTTTTTTTCTATTTCCAACAATCCAAGTAGTAAAAATATCGCTTTCACATTCTTTTCCGTGGCTGCAGTGTTTAACTATTTGCTAAAAGGTCCCAGTTTGATCAAAATATTTTATGCGTACAGATGAAAAAACCCAAGAAATGCGACAATCTTTGACTAGTTTCAGGAAAAAATATCTTTGAATTCATTTTGCAACGGTATACAATATTAAACATTATTAAATGTTAAGGAATTTGGTTTTCGCAGATTGGTTGAGACAGCATTTCCTTGCTTGTACCTCATAGTGAGGCGACCTCACTCGAGGTCTACCCGGGATTTTTACTTGACCAACCAGGGATGACATTTCATTACCAAACAACCAATCAAATTGCACGTTGTAAGTATGTTTCGAAACAGATGGCAAACACAGAATTTTGATAGAAAGGAATTCAATCAATACTAGAAAAACTACGTTCATATTTACAAACAAGAATTGTGAATGGAATGAAAATCGTTGTTGGCTTGTCAAAGTTCTACATAAGAACGAGGAAAAGTTAAAATATTAGTTAAAATATAAATGGTGTGCAAGTAGTGAAAAGAAATTGATCGTCATTCCGCCGTTTTCCACAATGAAATTTATAAAAAAAGTTTTTGTTGAATATATGATGATAATATACTGTTTAAGGTGATGAAATTTTTATTTTTGTTACTTACTGTCTGAGGAAAAGTAAAAAAAATGTTGTTCATGCAAATCAACAAAAACTTTAATTCCTTATTACATTTAATCAAGCATTAATATTGACTTTTAATATCGGTCTACACATGACTATGCGGACCTGGTCAAGGATTGGCCTCGTTCAACCAATCTTGACCAGGTCCGTATAGTCATGAGTAGACATCATTAAAAGTCAATAACTGTATATTGGGAACTTCTTCTAGTGGAATATTTCCAAAATGCATCTTGATTTATGTTGTTCCATATGAGATAATTTTGAATTTTTCCCTGGTTTATTTTCAAACTACGTTCCCTGCTGTCTACCGCATTGGATAAGAGTGCGACATATGTGGTTGTGATATTTAGTAGTTTCTAGTGACCGGAACATTTAATATGTACTCCAACAGCCTTGTGTCCCTCGAATCTGATCGCTATCCAGAGTACGTATCGTTATTTACATTTGTCTCTTGTTTTTTTTTATTTCTGTTTTTCTGGTTCAGTTCACTTTTGGATTGAACCATGTGATTGTAATTTCGGCCATTGTAGGTGTTTACTTTTATTTTTTCTTTGTTATAATCATGGAGAAGACTATCGGAAATTATAAGCGAAAAAGATAATTAGAAGAAAAGGATAAGTGATTAATGTGTACATGTAGTTTTTTAAGTACTGTAGAGAAAAATTACCAGATGATTTCAAAAGTGATGATATTGATGAAGAAGTTTTCAAATAGCAACAGATACAAGAAAAATCAAAAAATCATTTCAGTTGAAAATATAGACTGACAACAATTTAATGTTAATGCCAATATATACATATAAGATACCGCTGTGAGATTTATAATCTTCCCCAATTTTCAGGTCTTCAAATATGTATGATTTATGTTTTCTGGAAATAAAACATGGTCTAAATATTTAGTTCCAACATAAACTTTAAAGAGAAAAAGAAAAAAAAATGGTCTACAAATGGGAAATATACGTAATAGTTTTTAGTAATAAGTAACAAGACAACAATTTTGTATAATTAAAGCGTTTTCTCTTTCTTTGTGATTTTCTTACATTATATTTGTTATGTTTTAAGTTGGAAGTTGCTTAAAAGTTATCTTTATTTCTGCCATTCTCATCGGTTGGTTAAAAGTTCACGCGCTTTTTTAACCAACGTGTGTCCGCCAGAGATTCCGTGCCATTTTAGTTTCACAGTAACTCCGGTATTTTTTGCGTTTTACACGCATTTCATAGGAGAAAAAAAATTCTTATTCAGCTAGGTCATGAGTTAAAAATATGTCTAACTTACTCCTACCTGACGGAGAAACTATATTTCTACAATGTCTTCTTATCGTCCTCATTATGAGAGTATGAACAATGCGTAATTTTCCTGCTACATTCGTGTAATTCTTACCTTTAAGTTGAACAACTTTTGAATCCATAGTGTTGTATGACATCTTTTTTTTTGTTTACTCTTAGCTTTGCATTGACGTTGTCTGTGTAATTACTCAAATGAGCAGAAAATAACTTACATGTTTTCATAAAGTTAATTAACAGAACAAACATTTCATGTGAATTTGATATAACTTGTGTTTGATGTTTTAGTAATTAGATGCCGATGTTGACATTTCGTGTGTGATTTTCATATTTTATAGTCAGCAGTATGCAAATATATAGAATCGTTTACCAAGAAATACGTCAGAATACCTTTGGGACTAAATGTATAATTTGCAAGCCGTTTTCCCTTTTGGACTTTGATCTTTCATTCTCCTAGCAAGAGCTGAATACAACTGACTCAGTAAGTTATTATTTGCTCAAAGTTTTTTGTTTGAAAAATGGTCAAGACATATAAAATCACATTAATTTGACTGCAAAAACACTGTCCCGAAAGCTGCTGAGTCGGGTTTATTCATTGTTTGTTACTTTCCTCTCATAGGCCACCATGACACCATTGAAATATATGGAATATACCAATGTCGTGCATTTATAGCAGGATGTGCTTACCCTTCCTTTCCAGAACACCTGATGTCACTCTTGGTCTTATATGCACTGCAGGTTCTTTAGTTTTAAATGATGTATTTTTATTTTTACACTTTTGTGGCTTTCCCGTCTTTTTGTTTTTCTGATTTTTGCCATGTCTCTTGTAATTAGCACATGTTTTGTTCCTACGGCATTGAAAAATTGATTTGTATTTTTCTTATAAATGTGCATAGATCAATTTTTACAGGATATTTTAAGCAAATATTTGAATGTTTTTCATTAACAAATACACGAACAGAAATATAATGCTTAAATTAATCTCATTCTACTTAGATTTTTGCTTCATTTCTTTCTAATATCGTTTCTTTAATATAGGTAAAGTAAGCAAGATGTTAAAAAGTGAACAATCAAGTGACAACAGCAACATCGGAAACGACAAGAAACAAGGACACCACATGACTAAGGGACAGAAAAATGAAGACACACATACAGATGAATAACACGGAATTCAGGCATCCATGACAAATATGATGTCAAACAGGGGATGGATGTAGCGTTGTTCAACATTTAGCGAGTGAATTCCGCTTAAACCGGTGCTAGGAACCGTCTTGTACTTACTATGACGTAAGAGTGTTTGCTCTTTGTTGAAAGCCTCAGGGTGACTTAAAGATGAAGAACAACAATGAAAGCCTTTTTCCATTTGTTTAATCTTACCGTGTATTTATAGGTAATTTGTCCCATGAACATTTACTCTATATCCTTTTATTTGTTTACACATTGCCTCTAACGGATACCAATTTTTCCCATGCTGATCCTGTCCTGAAAAAAAAACTTTGTTTGCCTAAATTGATACAAATATCAAAATCAACATACAACGTATAAGCAAATAACAGTACAAGTATTTTTTAATAATGATCATTTCCTGACTCTAATCAAATTTAATGGTTAGAATTATTTTGATGGTTAACGAAGTTTGGGCTTTAAGGAAGCATACGTATTGCATGTTTTACTACAGACAATACTAGTTGCAATGTTAGAACGAAGAGTGATTTATGTCCATGTGCAAATGGATTTTTTTCAGTAAAATCGAAGATTAAACGTATTAGCTATTTTCTGACTACTAAGCAATGTTAGAACAAAAGATGCTTATTGACTTACAAGCATAGATGATTATATTGACCACTTAGTTGGAAAGGCCTGTTTTACTTTAGATCGCAGCAGTGGGTACTGGCAAGTAAAATTATATCAAGCAGGAAAATACAAAACCGCCTTTTCAACCAGAAGGGATTTGTAAAAATCTAAGGTAATATCATTCGAATTGTGCTGAGTTGCTAAAACGTTTGAGTGTTTAATGAGAACAGTAATTTCATGCTTACAGTGTAATATTTAATGATCTCATAGTTTTTGTTGGAACATGATCTAAAATTATCGAAACTTGAAAGGTGTTTGATAGGCTGAAATCGTTTTGTTTGAAATTGAAGGCGCAGAAATGCATGTTGTGTACAGAGCAAGTGACATTCTTGAGACACGTTTTCTCTAGCGAGGATAATAATATGTCTACTGACCCACTTAAAATATAAAATCCAAATTCACAGGACTATGATCATTTGCTGTTTTATTTTGTTACTACAAAAAGTTCATATTAAATAAATAACTACGTAAATACGAGATTTTGCATTCATTGCGAAGTGTCGCAATGCACTAACTAGAAAAAAAGGAGAACCCTTTGTTTGCAAAACTCAATGTCATGAATCATTTGACTTACTAAGGAGTAAACTTGATAGCCCGCCTGTTTTTACTGATGTAAACTTCGAAATATATTTATTTTAGGTAGTAGTGCAAGCAATATACTTCAATAGATGCAGTTTCAACGCAAAGTGATGACGAGGGTAATGAACAGGCGATTGATTTTTTTTTAATATAGAAAAGTTAACCGGAAATACTTACAATGGCCGGAAATTACAATCGCATGTCACAATCTACAAGGGTATACCACGAGAAGAAAAACAGTTAAAAGACAAACGGAGACAACGATTAGTATTCGGGACAGCCGGACTTGGTACCGGCACTAGCATGAGCTAGCGGTAGGTTTAAACCTGTTTAATGGTGCCCAAACCTCCCTTTCTCTATAGCGTTTCCTTATAGTATAATAAACATACAAATAAAACCCATTACAGGTAGACTACTTATTCCAAGACCACAATCTTGAGAAGGAAAGAATGAGACAAAACGTAATTTAGAAAAATGGGTCAAAGAGTGCTCGCCGCTACACTGCCGGCTAGCTCAAGGAGCCTAGTCTGCTGGTGAAACACTGTCGCGCTACGGAAGAAAATTCAAATTCAAAACTTCCGGTTTGGTAAAGAATCCTCATGGGTTTCAGCAGACATCGGCTTTAGTATCAGTGATACGCCAGTATATACGTAAAATCTTTAGGTCACTGGATTCCAAAGCCAAGTTAACTGACTCATGAAGAATATCCTGTTAATATCCCCTGTAAGAATGTAAGTTGGTCTCACATTGTCAAAATCTGGAAAAAAATTCTGCGTATAGCTTAAAAAGCACTGCTAGAAGTGGTAAATTTTCTCAGATATAGTAAATATATCTTTGGTCGGAAATTTTTTATAAAAACAGGTCCCAATTTTAAGAACTCACGCGGTCAGCTTAAAAGATTGTTGAAAGTAGCTAGCGGTATGAGCAAAATCTCCGGCAATGTTGAAGGTCTCGTGGTGACTTCAAATTGAAGAACAATAAAAGCGTTGTACCCATTTTTTGGCTGTACCATAAATTGATAGCGACTTTGTCTCATGTGCATTTACGTCATATCTTTTCATTGTTTATATGAGTTTGAAGGACAACGTAGTGCAATTGTTCTACATCAAAACGTTGATTTGAGTATTTGAGTAATTAGTACGTCTTTTTTAACTTCTTTTGGATTATGGCTTCCCATATTATATGATTCTAATGCTGCTGATGAGAGGTTACTCCTTGAAACACGTGTAGAGCATAGCGAAATTTGCAGCTTGGGTATTTTTGTATTTTGAACCATTGGGCCGATGCCAATGCTGATGCCCAGAGGTCCTCGAGGGTATTCACCAGCCCAAAAGTCAGACTTGTCTGACATGAAAATTTTTCCTTGCGTTTTATAGAAATTCACTGTTTTTATCAAAATTCTAACCCCTTAAAAATACTGAAGTTCATTCCGTGTATGGCACTCGGTAGATGTTCTTGGTACTGGATTTTGCCTCCTATTTCGATATTTTTGGTAATGAGTACTTCTTCTTGAACTTCTTTTTGGATTATGGCTTCCCATATTATTTGATTCTAATGCTGCTGATGAGAGGTTACTCCTTGAAACACGTGTACAGCATAACGAAATTTACTGTATTTTTATGCAACTTGGAAATTTTTTTCATTCTTTAATCGAACGCCCCGTCGGCATTGTAGTTTTGCCCCAGAAGATGAAAGTATTACAACATCAATTAAAAAACAAATGTCAACTATGTCAATTAAGAAGGACGAATCTGGTATCAATAATACATATAAGTAGAAATACAAAAAAGGTTCCATATATATCTTGAATTATTAACTGGATAAAAAGTGAAGTATAGAAAGTGAGAACCGAACCGTCAGTCTAAAACGAATAATCCGAGGACAATGAAATCGGAAAAACAAAGAAATAAAGACATAACATGTGTACGGCACAGAAAAGAAAAATGAATACACACACACATACAAAGATAAACACGGACCCAATAAAAAAGAAACATTTGTAAGACCAGACCAAAATTTCATACACTAAGAGGAAAAGTGTAGAAATCAGAGAGGGAATCCTTTACAGATGAGTTAAGGACAACAATGACAAAATGGAATGTTATCAAGTCTTGGTACCTTTATTGGAACGGCGAAGTTCGCTGAACTATTGCCATGATGAAAAGATTGCCGCAAGACATAAGCAAAGGTCGGGCAAAATATTAATGGCCTGGATCACAAAGTGTTTCAACAAAATGGATCCCCAAAAGACAAAACGAACGCCGATAGTTTGGGTTGAAAATAATTCTCCAACGGATAGTACCGCAACAGATACTCTAGCAGAATTGCTTATGACAAGGAAATGAAACCGGAATAATTGGTAGTAAGTGACTTTTTCAACAAATCAATACAGTTTTACTTTGAAGAATATGGAAGCACAGACAGCAGCATGTATAATTTGTGACACGCTTTGGGACACTCTGATCAAGGTCGATAAACTTTGTTGTTTAAGTATATAAAAAGACTAAAATCACACGTACAACCAATAACTATGCGGACTGGTTGAAAACTTCAATACAGCATTATTTGGCTAAAATGTTGAACTCGTACGTGGATGAACATCATGGCAAAGAGACCGAAATCGCTCATTACCTTATTCAAGAAAAGGTTTTTCCAAAAAGCTTGCCAATCCATCATAGAATAGACAGTTACCAGTACTGGAAAACCAAAACTGATATCATTTTCAGTATTTTATAATGTATTTAGTAAAATCCCAATCGTTGCTGCACATTTCAAACTAGATATTTAACCTTGCTTAATTTTACTCTTTTGAGAGAACATCCACAAAAATAGATGGGCTAGGGAATTCAAAGAAAAACTATAATGAAGCTATGCTTGGTTAGAAAGAAGGCTTTTGGAGAAATGTAAAGAAAGATTTGAGTGACGGAAAAAGGAATCGATATTGATATCATTCAGTCTAAGATAACAACAAAGTCCAAAGTTATTTTGAATTTTATATTCATGTTTTATTCTTTCTATTGGATATTTCGCATTAAAGATTGTAATTTTTATTATAATATTTTACAAAAATATCACTACGACAATTTTAAATTTGTTCAATTATTAGAAAATAAGAGATTACGCCCACTTTCTTTTGATTTCAAAACCAAATGCTGACGATATCAGCCTCAATCCAAATTTTATCTGATGCATCTGAAAAAAAGTTAAAATGGCAATTTCCCTTTACTTTCATTATTTTGAAAGGTTATGAGCTTAGATATGTGATTACTACCCCTTTTAATGATTTGGATTAATCATCCTTGCAAATCGATTTCCAAATTTTGAAATTTCGTCTCACGTGAAGTGTTCCATTCATAGTTCTTTCTTTTACTCATATTTTTTTCTCGAATATCATTTCGGACTTTCACTTCAGAAATTTTACACTTTTTCTCCTAACTTTATGAATAATCCCAAAGAGATACTAAATGGGGTTTCAAGGAGGCTGGCTTATATTCTTGTCAGTTTTTGACACTGGATTCATTCCGCACGAAATTTTGTTGTTTTTATTCGAAAAAAAATCAAACAACCCAAACAACATCCCCCCCCCCACACACACCACCTCTGGGTTCAGCAGTGCACCATGACTTCCAATAATCGATTAAAGAGAGGACGGAGGTACGACATCGCCTTATCTGTTTGTTTTTATGTGTTGAAATAATGGGTTCATTAATAAGAAAATTTTTTGCAAATGAAGAACGAAGCAATAGCCAAAATCATACATCCAGAATGGCAATATAACAGAACATAAAATAATCGCCATAAAAAAATAAAGCACTAACGAAACAATCAGGATATTAAAGGTATAAAAGTAAAAGAAAAGGAATAATAGTATCTATTGTTCCAATATGAAATGATACTTGAATTTTCTTAGATGGTTCAAAAAATAGTCTTAAAAAGACCTTTATCTTCTTAAAAATTTCAAAATATTCTGGTCTTACACCCAATTTTGACAACACTAAAGCAGTCTGGATATGATCAAAGGTGAAAAGCATTGACATGTTGAAGGGATAGGAAATAAATATGGACTAATGATTTCTTTAAGATTAAGAAATAATATTTACAACTAGCATGAAGAAAATTATAAAAGATTTTATTATTCCAATATATTTGGAATGGGAGAGACTGCATCTTCAGAGGACAAATATTGAAAATACAAGATATGTATAATGGAGTGTGTTGTATGACCCAGATTACGAGACTTTTTACAACACTGCCTGGAAAAAATATTGCTATCAAATTAAATCAGTTACATATTATTATTGGCAATGCTTATTATTAAGGGCAGCTTATTACTGAGGACATTTCTAATCCTCGTTTTTACGGTTATGTTGTTAAACAATGCTAGAAACTGATTAAAAATCCAGAAAAGCTGGGACATAACTTAGATTCTTTCTTAATAGGGGATATTGACAAGAAACTCTGCTTGCATCCGTTAAATTAGCTTTGAGATCTAGTGACCTGAAAATTTTACATGGATACTGGCCTCTCACTGATACTGCCGATGTCTACTGAAATGTATGATGATTCTTGACCAAATCCTGCGGGAGGTTTTGAATTTGATTTTTCTTCCGTGGTGCGCCGCAGTGTTTTACCAGCAGTCTAGGCTCCTTTAGCTAGCAGATTAGCGGCGAGCACCCCTTGACCCATCTTTCAAAATTACGTATTGTCATGTTCTCTCCTTTCAAGATTGTGGTCATGGAGTTAGTAGTCTACCTGTATTTGGTTTTATTCGTGTGTTTACTAAACTACAGGGAAACGGGGCATAAATGGGAGGTTAGGGTACTCATAAACCGGTTTAACCCTACCGCTGGCTTTTGCTAGTGCCGGTACCAAGTCCGGCTGTCCCGCGTTCCTATCTTTGTTTACGTTTGTCTTTTGTCTTATTTGTGTTTTTCCTGTGTAGTTCCGTAGCAGATTGTGGCATGTAATTATAATTTTCAGCCATTGTAGGTGTTTCCTGTTGTCACCTTTATTTCATTATATTAAAGAATTGCAGAAAAAGACCACTAATCCTTTTGGAAACAAGTTTTTTTCACTCGTTTGATACACATTAATATTGAGAATGTATGAAAAATATATATATAGAGATAGAACATACTTAGACATCCAATTTGGCTGAATTCCTCCATCACAATATCAGGTAAACAAATATTTTATAAAAATTAGTACAACAAAGGCGTTGATCAGCTCTGTAATCTTTTTGATGAGGAGGGCCACTTTTTATCAGAAATTTTAGTATTACATCCCGAATTGCTCTATTTTACGGGATTTGAGAAAGCATAATTCGAAAATGCTTTTTAATTATGCCTATTTCTACTAATAGTAAACTAAAATGATTTGAAATTCGTATCGTAACTAATAAATATCTATCTCTTATCAAAATTCAAAATGACGCCTCTTGCTTTTTCTGCAAACAAGAAGAAGAAGCAAGTACACATTTTTGATAACTGTAATGTTGTTAATGTCAGTCTTGAGAACTGTATCTGTGAAGAGACGTCAACCTTTTCAAATTTTACAAACTCATTTTTGAGAGGGAATGTAGATGGAAAAATATATTGCTGATAAGGAAACTTTTTTGGAAGAAGATATTTGCGTTTTGAAAATGTATTTAAATAGGATGATAATACAATTTTATAGTTTTTAAATACAGAGCAGGCCGATTGGCAAAGTTTTAAAGTGAACAACTTAAATGCAAATATTTGCTTTAAATGCTTGAGTATAACACTTTTGAAATATTACATTAAGCTTGTGTTATCTGATACGGGGTCCTGAACATAGCTTGACCCAATTTTGCGTAAACATTGTATTGGCCCCACGGGGTACTCCAATTTTTGTTCCCGTACAGAGGCTGGTACTATTTTTTTCGGTGTAAATTTCCAAATTTTGCTTTTTT
>MJUU01045975.1:0-34041 GCA_002080025.1 Modiolus philippinarum | reverse complement strand
TCTCAGTCACTGTACATGTTAGGATCATGTAAACTTGCATATGCATGCATCTCTGACAATGGACAATGTGCCATAACGAGGCGAACTTTGTAATCGTTGATTACCTGTTTTTTGGCTCTTCAAGATTATTAGCACACACACACACACACACACACACAAAAGAAAGAATGCACCCACTTCTTTAGGTTTATTCATGAAAATCAGTATAAGAATGTATCTTGAGACAGGAATAGTACATGTATTAATATTATGCTAAAATCAGACCATATGGACCCACATGGACTATTTCACCCTAAGAGATCCACAATTAAATTTGAGTTTAGCTGATGAGTTAATCTTTGACCTACATTTTCCNCTTGACTGACTTACATTTGAGTTTACATCTGAGTTGATATCTCAGTCACTGTACATGGTAGGATCATCTAACCTTGCAAATGCATGCATTTCTGATTGTTGTAGGTCAGCATCCAGGCAAAATTTGGTCAAGTTCTTCTCAGGGATCAGATCTCAGGTACTGTACATAGTATGATCATCTTGCATGTGTGCATGTGCATGCAGTTTTGATAGTATGTCAGTAATCAGGCAAAATTTGGTTGCTGCAATAAAGTGCCATTACGAGGCAAACTTTGTAATCCTTGATTACCTATGTTTGTATTATGGGATGAAGAAAATAAAACTGTGTTGAAAATATTTTGTTGCAATTGGGTGATTTAGAGCGTGACAGACAACCTCGAAATTAAGACTATGCGAAATAAAATTTATTTTTACTGCCATGAGAAAAATAAATGGTGTGAAAATTTCCCGTTTTACATCATATGTTATCTTAGTTTGTCTTTACTTTCAGTATAAAATCTCATAATGCTCAGAAATCAAATATTCCATGAAAGGTCTCTGGAAAATGTAAAAATATGATCAGTTTAACTGTACCTAAAAGGTTTAAAGGGTTGAAGTTAATGAAAACTGATAATTTAAAGAAAAAGGGCAAGTCACAGACAAAACTGTTCAGTGTCATAAATATCTGCAGAAAGCATACCAGCCTATTAACATATAGATCATAGTTTTATGGTGCATCCTTAACCAGGCAATGTCAAACAAAGACAGATCAAGTTTCTGTAATATAGATTGCATAAAAAAGCTACATGTATCACATTGATTAGAATTTATATTACTGATACATTATGTTATATATTTTTCAGGGGCATGTAGATTTTAATTATGAAGTATCCCGATCACTAGCTGCATGTCAAGGAGTTATTTTATTGGTGGATGCCAATCAGGTATTTATAGATGGTGCCCACTTAAAATCATGTACAAGTAGACATTATAATAAAATAACAAAATACCAAAACTACTGTAAGTTTATGTAAATTCTTCCCGTGTACATTTCGACGATTAATTTCTCATGAAAATTCCAGCAGCTTTTTTCACAAACAATCTTACAATAAAAATTAGTTGTAAGTCTCTAACATTTCATATTGTTATATCTCTGTTAT
Organism: Modiolus philippinarum; assembly: GCA_002080025.1. Lineage (NCBI taxonomy): Eukaryota > Metazoa > Mollusca > Bivalvia > Mytilida > Modiolidae > Modiolus > Modiolus philippinarum. The sequence continues at coordinate 32,548 of MJUU01045975.1, read as the reverse complement.
ATATTTCTCTGTTAGTAGGTCAGCATCCAGGCAAAATTAGGTCATTTTGACCTATATTTCCCGCTTGAGTGACTCACATTCAAGTTTACTTCTTAGTTCAGATCTCAGTCACTGTGCATGGTAGAATCATCTAACCTTGCACATGCATGCATCTCTGATGGTAGGTAATCATCCAGGCATAATTAGGTCATTTTGATCTATATTTTCAGCTTGAGTGACTTACATTCAAGTTTATGTCCAAGTTCAGATCTCAGTCACTGTACATGGTAGGATCATCTAACCTTGCACATGCATGCATCTCTGATGGTAGGTCAGCATCCAGGCAAAATTAGGTCACTTTGACCTATATTTTCCACTTGAGTGTTGTATATTCAAGTTTATGTCCAAGTTCATATCTCAGTAATTGTACATGGTAGGATCATCTAACCTTACACATAAATGCATCTCCGATGGTAGGTCAGCATCCAGGCCAAATGAGGTCACTTTGACATATATTTTCCGCTTGACTGACTTACATGCAAATTCATATCCAAGTTCAGATCCGCAGTTACTGTACATGGTAGGATCATCTAAGCTTACATATGAACAACATAGGACTATAATAACATAAGGAGACTAATAAAGCATTAAATGATGTGAAATGATACATACCATAGAACTGTAAAAAAAAATTGGGGAATTACAACTTAAGGCTTTTGACCTCTATATTTAAGTGTTAGTTTTCATTTCTGGCTTATACATGTAAATCTAGTTATGTCACTGTTCCAATCAAACAATAATAAAGAAAGGATCTCTAACAATTACTTGGTCCATCTTGAAGGTATTATCATCGTTCAAGAGGGAACTGCATGTAACAGGCTAAGAAAGGAAGAAAAACTAAGATCCTTCTAATCTTGTGGATTGACATCTTGAGGTGAAAAAATGATTGCCTTAGAAGCATTTCACAAAGCTTCAGAAAAGTAAAAATATATTTCAAATAGATTTCAGTCATACTGCAATCATGGATTTTCCAGTAAAAAATTTCATCCAGGGGTGGGGAACAACTTATTTTGAGGACTCCCCACCCCCATACTGAGAGAAAAAATAGTTACATCACAAAAGAAATTTATCCGCCTCCAACAGAAAATGAAATCATCAACGTTCCGATCCCCTAACCCCACCTATGGGAAAGGAGTAGGTGCGGTAAGGGCCTCTTTTGGCCTCATAATAAGATTGCTTAAATTCACAATATTTTTTGTTGAAATGCTCTATGGATATGGGTTAACAGCTAAGGGCTATTCCAGAATTAATTGTATGGGGGGTTGGAAGGCACTTTTAAAAAGGACCCACCATGCATAAAATTTTAATTTCTTTTTTCTATGTGTTTCTTCAGTACAAGTCTCCAATAAACCCACAACCCATCAAATTTTAATTAAAGTGCCCCCCCATACAATTATTTCTGGAACAGCCCTAACAGGAAGTTTACTCAAATATTGATGTATGATTGCAGAGTTTTTCAGCATAGAAAATGGGACATATTGCACATTTTGTCGAAAGATGACAAATTTGACTAATTTTGAATACTTTTTCTGAAGGAGGCTCACTCGTCACATTTTTGAATTTGTGTCAGATTTTGGAACTCCTCTGCTTTTGTCCAGTTCAATGGCTTAAAGAATTTTGCACACGGACCCCTACTTTTTTATTTCATGAATATGTTCTATAGGTCAAATTAAGACACCTGACAAGTTTTCATAAAATTCTTGTTATAACTTCTCTACTTTTAGACAAAATAATCCTTATGTTAAATTAAGGGAAAATCCAGAGAAATCTATTTCCCGCCAAATTTTTTAATGTCTTGTATCTCGGTAAAAAGCACACAGACCTATATATTTCTTTTTAGCTCACCTGGCCAAAGGCCACGTGAGCTTTTGCCATCACTTGGCGTCCGTCGTCCGTCCGTAAACTTTTCACATTTTTGCTATCTCCTCAGAAACCACTGGACCAATATTAACCAANAATGAAGAACATAGCTAAACCTTTGACCCCATTGGTAAGAAAACATCTTTTTTAGTCATGTTTGTCGTAAAAGCATTTTGCCAGGTGAGCGATACAGGCTCAGTCTCTGAGCCTCTAGTTATTTTTTCATTTAGTCTACAATGCTTAGTAAATTAAAATAGGTTTAAAAAAATCCTTGATATTAACAACATCAGGGGTGAGCCTCCTTAAGAGGAAACATAGAGAGCACATGCAAGAACCACAAAAATATTTATATGGGAGGTCCAATGCATCTGTACCAACAGGCTGGTATATTATCTAATTGGTTCTGGAATTCGCTCTATATTTCCCATTAGGAAAACCGTTCGAAAATATATGCCAATCTCCTTGTATTTCTATGTAAATGTTCAAAAGTAGCTTTAACATGACGTCAGAACTGTACCTACTGTGATGTCTTGTATTTTATATTTTAGTGGGATCAAATGAACTTTAAAGAAAATATTCAGGTGCAACTTAATAAATCACCGAAAGTTAGGGCCAAATCAGTCCTTTATCACACCTTGTCCTTTAAATGGAATAGTCCTACTTGAAATATAGGTATAAGATTTATTTTAGACTGTTATCATGATTATTCTTTTTCAGGGCATACAAGCACAGACTGTTGCTAACTTTTTTCTAGCCTATGAATCAGAACTTGCTATTTTACCTGTTTTAAATAAAATAGATTTACCTGGTGCACAAGTAGAAGAAGTAGAAGGACAGATGAAAAATGTGTTTGATATAGATAAAAAAGATATACTCAAGGTAAATATTATTTTGTATTTAAAAGAATTTGTATTAAAAGTCAATATAAAGACAACAAAAGAATGTGCAGTCCACAAAATTTTACTCATATACAGCCCTTAGACAATCACAACAGAAATGCTTAAAATGCCAAATCTTTGATAGTTGATAAAAGCAGATAAAGTGATACAGAATTTTTTCTAAAAGACAACAGATCTGCACAATGCTGTTGTGTGGTCTTACATTACATGTGTATGATATTGACTTAAATAAAAGATTCTTCTTGAAAATGAGAATTTTTGCACGTTTGAACCAATATTTTATAAATGATATAGCACTTTTTTATGCCCCCACTTTAAGGCCACAGGAGCATTAAGTTTTACCCATCCCCTTACGTCTGTCCATATGTACGTACTAAATTTTTGTCAAGGATTTTGCAGTAATGATTTGACATTGTTGTGATGCTTTGGTATGATGGGTTGTACCATGTCTCCTCATTTCAAGTCTGTCACTCATCTAATTCTTGTTTGCAAGTATCTATCTGGCTGGAGCATCCGAATGTTCGGAGAGCTATTGTCATACCCCTTGTGTCAGTGTCGTCGGTGTCAGCAAAACTTTAACCTGGCTTGTGGAATTGAGACCTGAAGAGCTAGGATGTTGATATTGGGTATGTGACTTCCTTGTGATTGGAGCTTTCTTCTGATACCATACTTGTATACATTTTGACCTTTACTTTGCCCTTAGGGCAATTTTTGAAAAACTTTAACCTTGCCTCTAGAAGGTAGGCTCTTAGTGGTAGGGTGTTTATTATGCCCCCGTGAAACGAAGTTTCAGGGGGCATATAGTTTTTGGTCTGTCTGTCTGTTTGTCTGTTTGTCTGTCCAAAAAACTTTAACATTGGGTATATGTTTTGAATGGTAAATGATAGGGCTCTCTTATTTTGCATGTGTATTCCTTGTGGCAAGACCTTTCAAACGATATCAAAATTTTGGACCTCATGACCTTGACCTTGACACGGGATGGACTTTTTGAAAAAAATAATAAACTTTAACATTGGGTATATCTTTTGAATGGTAAGTGATATGGCTTTCATATTTTCATGTGTATTCCTTGTGGCAAGACCTTTTAATTAGTACCAGAATAGTTGACCTTGTGACCTTGACCTTGGGCTGTGAACNACAGCATAAAAACTTTAACACTGAGCATATCTTTTGAATGGTAAGTAATAGGGCTTTCATATTTTGCATGTGTATTCCTTGTGGCAAGACCTTTCAAATAATACCAAAATTTTGGACCTCATGACCTTGACCTTGACATGTGATGGACTTTTTGAAAAAAATAATAAACTTTAACATTGGGTATATCTTTTGAATGGTAGGTGATATGGCTTTCTGTGTATTCCTCCACTTTTGGGGAACCAGTATTGATGATCCCTGGTGTAATCAAAGTTCTGATAATACTGATAGACAGAAAACCATGAGTTGTTTATAAATGTTCCAAAAAGGGGGGAGGTGAAAATTGTTTTCTTAATAATGCTTGGATAAAGATTGGAACGGTTCATTTTGGTGACTTCTGTGTTTGCATCCAATTGCAATCATCATTTAATGTGATTAAACTTTTCTGTTGATACCAGAATTTATTTCTACAAATTATTTTGTCAGAAGGACATTCATTGTTCAAAGTTTCTTCTTTACTTCTACCCGGGGGCATAAGTGTTTCACAAAACACATCTTGTATTTAGTATGTAACTTACTTATGATGAGAGCTCTCTAGTGGTACCATATTTGTATACATTTTGACCTTTACCTTGCCCTACAAGGTAGGCTATCAGTGGTAAGGTGTTTATATTTGGTATGTAACTTCCTTATGATGAGAGCTCTCTAGTGGTACCATATTTGTATACATTTTGACCTTACCCTTACCCTTTTTGTGTTTGACGGAACTTAGAATATTTTTTGCTGATCGGCATCACAAAAAATTTCTGTCACATTTTTCTCAGGAATCACATTTCCAAAACTTCTGAAATTAAGCATGGAGTATCAGTATACAGTGAAATAGAGTTTGGGATCTCTCCCATGCCCACTTGAAGTTTGAATGAACTTAAGAATATTTTTCCTGTCTTGAAAATTTCTGTCAGGTTTTTCTCTTTAACCACATATTTAAGCCTCCTGCTATTTTGCATGGAGTATCAGTATGAGGACCTATACTTTGTAAGAGAGTCTGGGATGTCTTGCATGCCCACTTCCTGTTTGATGGAACTACGAATCTTTTTGGCATTATTACGCAGGCGACACATATCTGCCATAGAAGACTTACTTCTAACTTGTTTTATATATATGTGCAGTGTAACTTCATAACAGCTTTGCTTGTTTTTAATCATATATATTAATATGCTACTGTTACTTAATTTCTATATTCATTAGGCCAAATTTTCTTGTTGATATTTTCCATCTGCTATTTGATTGTAGGGATTATATGCATTAAAAAACTTTCCTACACCGCCTCTGTATATCTTCGGCAATAGGGGTACACACTTTGTGGTGACAACTCCTCCTAGACGGCTTGGTGAAATTCTCTGAAACTTTCACAGGATGTTCAGTGCATATAGCTATTGTGCACCAACTACAATTTATTTTAAAATTAAATTTGAGATTTTTTTTCTCAAATTTTATACGACCGTAAAAATTTTGCGGTCGTATTATGGTATGGCGTCGGCGTCGGCGTCTGTGGCCAGCATAACTTTATTTCTAGTGGACGGATCATCTTCAAATTTCAGTATGAGGTTCCTTGGCATAATGGCAATCCCGGGTTTTTATTTCGGGTATGTGGCCCCACCCGTTTAACAAAAAGGGGCCAAAAGGGGTTAAATTAGGTGTTTTCACATATTTGACTGTAGAATCTTTACAAATGTATTATTTATCGGATTTTGATGGGGTTTCTTTCAGTAAACTCCTTTGAAAATTTCCAATCTGGAGTATGCCAACGGATTTCACGTGGCATGTACCGTTCACAAGATAAATGGGGCCCAAATGGGGCGAATTTCAAAAATTTAATTTTTTTATTTTTATTCCGATTTTAATGCAATTTTTTCCAAAGAATTCCTTATGAAAAATTAACATAACGCTCTACTATTAGATTTTGGTAAGGGGCCAAAGGGGGCCAAAATCATAAATTTACAGATAACCTAAAATTTTTATTTTTCATCGGATTTCGATGGGATTTTTTTCTTTGGATTCCTCTTGATGTAAGCTTTCGGTGAGTTGTCAACGGATTTGGCATAGCTCTTACCGTTTCCAAGCTATGAGGGGCCAAAGGGGGCCAAAATCATAAATTTACAGATAACCTAAAATTTTTATTTTTCATTGGAATTCGATGGGATTTTTTTCTTTGGATTCCTCTTGATGTAAGCTTTCAGTAGAATGTCAATGGATTTGGCGTAGCTCTTACCATTTCCGAGCTATGAGGGGCCGAAGGGGGGCCAAAATCATAAATTTACAGATAACCTAAAATTTTTATTTTTAATCGGATTTTGATGGGATTTTTTTCTTTGGATTCCTCTTGATGTAAGCTTTCATTACTATGTCAAAGGATTTTGCGTAGCTCTTACCGTTTCCGAGCTATAAGGGTTCAGAGGGGCCACAACTTCAAATTTGCAGATTACCTAAAAAAATTTTCATCGCATTTTGAAGGGTTTTTTTTTCTTTGGATTCCTCTTGATATAAGCTTTCAGCAGTATGTCAATGACAATGGATTGTGCATAGCTCTTACCGTTTCTGAGCTATAAATGGTCAAAGAGGAATCATAAGGAGTCATAAGGGCTAATTTTTATTTTTCCTAGTTTGTGTCCAGCTAATTACTGGGTCAAAAATGTTGAATCAAATGGGGAATCCGGGTGTATACAGTAGAACTTTAATGGCTTGAACTGCAATACCTCAAACTATGGGTGTCTCAAACCCTTTTTGTGATCCCTTTCTTCAAGTTGCAACATAACTCTACCTTGACAGTTCAAACACTCTTATAACTTGAACTGTTACCATCGGTCCCTTGGGTGTTCAAGCCATCAAAGTTTGACTGTATATAAGTGAGCTTTGTTTATAGTTTTTCTAGTTTATATTAAAATTTACACTTGCAGGTATCTGCCAAATTAGGTACAGGAGTAGAAGATGTCTTAGATGCTGTGATAGAAAGAATTCCACCGTAAGTTTTTTATGGAATATTCAAGTTTTGCCTTGGTTACAAATAAAGTGTTGGGTTTAAATAATGAGACTATACTTAATCAGTGATTAACTGGTCATTTGACTAATAATTCAGGTGTAAATGACAAAAAAGTTTAAAAAAATTGTCACTGGACTGGGCATTGCATATGATTCAACAGACCATCTACATGTATTGTCCAAAAGAATGACATATAATAAAAGATTTAAGATAAAACCTTATGGATCCATGAAATTGTAACAAAAGAGTCATCTTCTTAAGTAAACTATCATTTTGATGATGATGCATGTTTTCCTTACATGAGAAAGTGGGGATGGGAGAGGGGCAATTTTTCTCTGGGCTAACCTCAAATATTAAAATGACAAATATCATTTTGTTGTATTTCCATTTCAAAGGCAATACAAAGGAATGAGAATAAAATCCTGTAATTACAATTATGTGAATGAATGTAGTGAAGTGTCTTTGCAGAAAGTTATTTAGTGTTCTATCAAAAAAAAAATTTAAAAACACATCATTGTGCGAGTCTAGTTCATAACACAACATGTCATTACAACATGTTGTGGATATGTCTTGTTAGTAAAAGGATGAATGGTTTGGACTTCCAATCAATTGCTTAACATTCTGTAATGGACAAAATAAAGTAAGAAAATGATATATTGTAGATTCAAATTTTAATGACTTGAACAAGCCTCAAGATTTCAACAGAATTTTCTGAAAGAACTATTTTGAATTTTAAAGTCGTCATGTAAAGGAATGTACTAAGAATGTCTTACATAGCAATTATTGTGACATATTATCTATATTTATGAATTCCATATTATTTGATATTTGTAGGCCAGATACAGATGTAAACAAACCCTTCAAGGGACTAGTATTTGATTCCTGGTTTGATAAATTTAGAGGAGCTATAACAAATATAAGTGTTAAAGATGGAATAATAAAAAAGGGTTAGTATTTACAAACAAAGATTATGCGTTTATTATAAATATAAGGTTGATAGATAAAATTAGTGAGGAATACTTCTCCACCTGGTGCAAGGGACCATTTTTAATTGAACATCAAAAAGGAGTTAAAATGCATAAAAAAGAACCCCCCTCAAAAAAAAAAAATATTATACGTAAACATCTGCTGTAACTAAGGTGGCTCACTCGTCACATATTTTAATTTGTGTCAGATTTCAAAACTCCACTGGTTTTTTTCAGTTCAATCGCTTGAAAAATTTAGCACATGGACCCTCACCTTTTATTTCATGGGCAAATTAAGACATAGATGAAAGTTTGCATAGAATTCTTGATATAACTTTCTAGATTTTAGACAAAAAACAATAGTCTAAATGCTAAAGTAAGGGAAAATTCTGAAAAATCCATTTCTTGCCAAATTTTTAATGTCTTGGATCTCTTTTAAAATACACAGACCTAGATATTTTGTTTTATACCCCCACTCGTGAGTGGGTAGTATATTCGAATACCGTTGTCCTTCAGTCCGTCTGTCCGAAGTTTCATTTCACTTTTCTCAGTTGCCGTTGGGCTGATTTATTTCAAATTTGATATTTTACATTATTTGTAGGTGGCATGGGTCATGTGCGATTTTGGTCACCCAATGGTATCAACTTCCTGTTTGGCGGGACTTAGCCATTTTTCCCTTTATTGAACATAGTGAAAATTTCTCTCATTTTTCTCAGCTACTGTTATGCCGATTTATTTCAAATTTGGTATTTGATATTATGTATAGAGGCAATGTGTCATATGCCATTTTGGTCATGCCATGATATCAACTTCATGTTTGGCGGGACTTAGCCATTTTCCCTTTATTGAAAATAGTGAAAATTTTTGTCTCACTTTTCTCAGCTACTGCTGGGTCGATTTATTTCAAATTTGGTATTTGACTTTATATACATGTATAGGGGAATGCGCTGTTTGCGATTTTGGTCACCATATGATATCAACCTCCTGTTTGGCAGGACTTAGCCATTTGTCCCTTTACTGAACATAGTGAAAATTTTTGTCACACTTTTCTCAGCTACTGCCTGCCAGGCGATTAATTTCAAATTTTATATTTGACTTTTTATAAAGGGGAATGAGTCATAAGCAATTTGGTCACCTTATGATATCACCTTCTTGCTTGGCAGGACTTAGCAATTTATCCCGTTTTAATATGTATTATTAAATAGTTATGTAAAATATTATCAAAATTGTCTATGCAATACAAAATGATTAGAGCAAATGTAGATAGGTTTACTGGACAAATACGGCCAAACAGGCCCAATACGGATTTACTGGCTGAATATGGATTTACTGGCCCAATACGGGTTTACTGGGCCAATACGGCCAGGCCCAATACAGACTTCCGGTTCATTAAATCTTCAACAAAATGGCGGCAATATCATGAACATAACATAATTCCGTGTGAAAAGCCTGCTAGACTGCTACCATATAAACCAATTGTACATTTTTTATTACTATTTATTTTAAAACGGAAATTCAGTTTCATTTCCGGGATCCGATCCCATATTTCTACATTTAATTTGCAGAAGTTCAAGGACAATAATGACAACGCTGGTTTGTTGACATTCTGAAAAATACTTTGATAGTTCAGTGATGTTTAATATGAAACATCATAAACAATCAGATTTCAACACAAAATGCTACGAAGATTAGAAAAGTAAAACTTTTTCAGGTAACCACCACTCGCTGAATTTGAACTTGAATCATTTGCGTGGCTGACCACAGGAGTCGGAAATTTTATCAATACTTCAAGTTAAAATATGAAGCCCCACACATTGAAGTTTCACGAACATAGCGAGTGAAACGAACACACTACGTTCATGAAACTTCAATGTGTTGGGCTTCATATTTTAACTTGAAATGAAATATTGATAAAATTTCGGAGACCTGTGGGCTGAGGGACATCTCATGTTTATCCACACCGTCATATACAAATGTATGAAAAAATGCAGTCACAAGTCAAATTTACAAATGTTGGAGACTGTTCCCCATATTCAGAAATACATGAAAATAAACTTGAGGATAAAGGAAAAGTAAACATAAAAAATTGACTGACAAGTCCTTAGCCCATTTTGTTGTTGCTGAATCGATACCATAGTTTTACATAACTATTTAATAAAGGCGTCATAGAATGTTATTTTTCACATTGGTCCTGTATTATGTCCTCGGACAGTCATACTGGGCCTCGGACATAATACAGGACCAATATGAAAAAGCCCATTCTATAACCCTAAAATATAGTACGAGTGGGGGTAAACCTTGCACTTAACTGTGTGCAACATCGTGTTGATTCAAACCCTGTTATATAAATCATTTTGTTTCTTATTAGGAGACAAGATAGTTTCTTGCCACACCAAGAAAACATTTGAAGTACAAGATATAGGACTGTTATATCCAGAAGAAACTTCTACAGGTATCTTGTATGTAATTTATCAGTCTGTTCTCCCTATACTGTACATACATATATACTGTAAACTGTGAAATTTTTTGCACTGTTTTTTTGGGGATTTTCCTAATAAATTTAATTTCCCTCAGTCTTCAATTTGTGAGTTGTAAGTCACACTGCTAAATCATCCAATTGTATCAAAATATTCGTGACAACTTTGGTTTTTTTGTGCTTCACCCCTTAATACAAAAATATCTCCAGTAAATCTGCACTGAAAATTGCTGTTTACAGTAAAATGAACCTTAATGCAAGTTTAAACAATAGTCTGAAAAAAACAATGATTTGGCAATATTATTTTGATAAAAATATCTTAGCAATTGCTGTTGTACTGTAGTACGATTTCATTTTATGTTTGAAAGTGTCAGGAGTATAATATCAAGAAATGATTTCTTATAAAAATGTATGTACTATATAGTAAATTGTGACATTGTATGTTTGTGTTTAATCTTAATGCAGAGATTTTTTCTGTAAATTAAAATGAAAGATGGTTGATAGAGAAAAATACATCAGTCTGTGATGAATTGTAGAATTTGAAATGACTGCAGGATATATTTGATCAATTTTGTAGTGATAAAGCATCTACAATGCTTCTTTTAGGAATGTGATTAAAGATACATTTTTAGAATTATCAGAAAAAAATATTTTATGTCGTTGACATCTTATTATGATGTAGTGATTTCTAGATATGCACATCTACTTGGTAAGTAAGTTGATGAAATCATACATGTTAACCCTCCCACATTGCGATGGAGACTCTCACTAATTCATCAAATCTCCCACTTTAGAAGGTTCTCCCTCATGGGAGACCAAAATCACCCACAAAAAGAAAAAGTCTCCCACATTTGCAAAATAATACAATATTTTAAGAAAAAAATCTTTATCAGTCTATTTTCATACAAAAATGTTAATTTTACTGCTTTATATATACTGGAAGCAATAATAATTTACTCAATATGACAATAGCAGTTAATTATGTTGTTTTATTTAATTGATCTTATAATGGTATTTTCTTATAACTCAATTTTCTTTTGAAGTTATCATTTTGTCATAAGGAGAATTACAAAAACTGCCCATTTAAGGTCGTCACACAAAATCTCCCACAAACAAAAACAGTTATGAGGGAGATCTCTCACATAGTCCTTCTTATAGGTTAACACCTATGATGTAATACTTGACAGGGCAACCTCATTTTGTTACCAGTTTTTGGACCAGCCAAAATTTTGGCGGTATGTGAGAATGGCGATATATCAAAGGGATGAATGACATAGAAATAATAGTAACTTTTTGAAAAGAGGAAGTTGATAATGAGTGGGGGACCACCATTTAAGAGGGACAGTATACCGAGGGAGCACTTGACATGTATATGATGATCATAATTTTTAGATTTAATACAAAATTAGACAGTATATTAGATAAAATGTAATTTTAAAATTAATGTATCATTGTATTTTACAGATATGGTGGACAGGTGGGATATTTGGTAGCCAGTATGAAACATGTAACAGATGCCTGGGTAGGGGATACTTTATATCATGATAAATTTCCTGTAGAACCATTACCTGGATTTAAACCAGCAAAACCTATGGTAAGAACAGCTCATATTTTATATCATGACATTGTCTTTGTAGAAATATAATTTTGTTTTTTGTGATTTTAGGTGATTTTTTTGAATTTTTAAAAAAAAAATTCTCCTAACATTAAAAGAGTAGTTATGTTTGTAATGACTTTGTTTACACTGATTTTGAATCAGGTTTTCTAATACATATGAATATATGTATATTATTTCAAGAAAGCTTTTCTTGAATGTGAATCATCATGGAGAGCTAAATGCCAAACTTATATATATATTTGTTTATAATGATGCAGGGTTTAAAACTGCTTCATTCTTGAGCATCCAACAAAAGATGCAATTCACTATTGCAATTTTGGCGAAATGATTTACAATGTCTTATAGAATTTAAAATTGATCGAATATGCTAATTTTATTAGGTAAACATGCAGAATTTTTAACCTATTCAGCAAAGTCCTTCTTTAATAAGGGGAGATGATTTGTATAGAAATAATTGGACAAAAATCAGTTTGTCGCCATAAATTCATAAATAATTCAGTGACCCCCAAATTTTTTTCATGCAGATTGATGGCAAGTATATAAGTTAGTAATTTACCAAATTTAAAAAAAAAATTCTATCTGATGTAGCTAAAATTTGGTTAAAATTGGCTAATTATCCCTATCAATTCAACCAAAGTAGATTATTTTCACGCTTAGATGGTGGGTGATGAAAAGTTGCTGAAAGTGAAATATAGGTATTTTTCCCAGCGGCGGCTATGGAGGCATTGTAGATTTTTTCTAAAACCTTAATAACTTTTAAACTGTAACACATACACAGATTATCTTTGGTCCACAGATACCTTAGGTTATGAACTTTTCGTCATTACATGTTTCAGATGACCTTGAAGTTGTCTTCATGGTTAAATGATTCAATGAAAGTTGCGACATAGTGCTACTCTCAAGTCATTTTCTCCAGATTTGTAATGCATAGATGTATCATATCTTGTGTACTGATGTATTTTAGTGGGTACATGCCAGTCTTACACTTGACAAGTGACATCTTCCTCATTTGCACGGTTCAGTGACTTTGTAAATATTGCTACATAGTTTTATATTCAGGTCAATTTCTGAGCCATATTAATGTATAGAAATACTATATTTCGTGTAATGCCTCAACTAAATGAGTACATGCCAGTCTGACACCTGTTATGTAACTTTGACCTCAATTTCATGGTTCAGTGACTTTGTTAATTTTTTCCATTCATTTCTGTTTGTCAGCAATTAAGGAACATTGACTCTCCATATTGTTACATATTAATGGGTAAATGCCAGTCAGACACATGTCAAGTAACCTTGACCTTAATTTCATGGTCCAGTGACTCTGTTATTTTTTTTTTACATTCATGGCCTTAACTCAGCAATAGTAGCACTTAGCAAGACTCTTAGCAAGTTGATTGTTGTATCTTAGTAGTTACATGTCAGTCCGACAACTGTCAAATTAACTTGACCTTAATTTCATGGTTCATTGATTTTGTTATTTTTTAAACATTTATATTCATTTTTTCAGCAATTGTAACACCCACACTCTCCATATAAGGTTTTTTGTTTCATTTTTGTGGGCGATGTCCAATTTGACACCTGTCAAGTAACCTTGACCTTATTTTCATGGTCCAGTGACTTAGTTAATACTTTTTACATTCATTTTAATTTCACAGCAATTGCAACACCTATGGTCTCCATTTTAGGTTTATTTTTGCATCTTAGTGGGAACATGTTATTCTGACACCTTTGCAAGTAACCCTGACATTATTTTCATGATCCAGTGACTTTGTTAATATTTTTTATAATCATGTTAATTTCACAGCAATTGTAAAACCAATGGTCTCCATATTAGGTTTACTCTTACATCTTAGTGGGTACATGTAAGTCTGACACCCATCAGGTTACCTGGACCTTAATTTCATGGTTCATTGACATTCATTCATGTTCATTCTTGACAATTGTAGCAACAATACTTAAACATATGGTGAGTTGTTAATTCTAAGTTGATGATGTCAGCCTGACACTTGGCATGTAACCTTGACGGTAATGTCATGGGCCAATGACTTATTTGATTTTTTTTTAATTCCCAAGATACTTTAAAGTTTAATCGGGCATTAATTTTCTTGACCTTCTGTATTAGGTTCTTCATGTGTAGACGACATTGTTTATATTCTTGCGAAAAGTATCGGTGTCTACACTTTTTATTATACCCTGCCACACATAGTGGCGAGGTATTATGTGATACCCTCACTGGTGTGTCTGTCCCTCCCCCGAAGGTTTCCGATTGATAACTTGTGAATGAAATAACTGAGGGTCTTTAAACTTTGTATGTAAGTTGTTTACTACAAAACTCAGTCCAAGTTCAAATTTGGGTTCATAGCTCCAAGGGTTTCTGGCCTTTACCCCTTGGAACATTGACATTTTGTGAATTTTAGGGTTTCTGACTTATAGCTTATGAAGGAAATAATATACTGTCTTCAAACTTGGTATGTATTTTTTTAGCACAAAACTCAGACCAAGTTCTATTTTGGGTTTAGAGGTCCAGGGGGATCTGGAGTTATGTCCCTTGAAACTTAAAAATTTTGCAATTTTTAAAATTTTTTAAATGCCCCAGTAACAAAGTGTAAGACATGAAAATATCAGAAAATTCTTTCTTAAAGTTTTTAGACCCCCGTACCACCTTAAGTTGACTCTTTTTACATTTTATGTACTTGTATTTGAAGGAATACAATGTATATTTTTAAGTCTGATCATTATGGTATGTTTGTTTGATTTGATGTTTAGTGTATTATGCATGTACATGTATGTGTTAAAAGAGATATAATTCATTGGCCAATCAGAATATACTATCTAAATAATCTTAATTGACTATTTGTGTATTTTAGGTGTTTGCAGGTATATATCCAATGGACCAGTCAGAATTCATTGCTCTAAAACAAGCTATAGATAAATTAACATTAAATGATTCCAGTGTGTCTGTAAACCCAGATAATAGGTATGTTAAATTAATACCAGAGTGTTACAGGAAATTTAGAGCAAAATTGTGTTCAGTTTTATTGCAGTCATCAAAATAATTTAAAGATTACTATTTTTTATAATTTGAAGACATAACTGCCAAGATCAAAATGCTAAATACTGATTACATGTATATAATGGAAGATTTGCATGTTATAAATGAATAAAAACTAAAACTGTTCTAACATTTCAAATAGACTAGTGCTGTTATTTGTAAGTACAATTCCTATTAAAATATTTTTACAGTGAAATGTTACTTTCAGAAATTTTGGGCTTATCTAAATGTCAGCTCATAAGTTAATTTGTTAGGAAGATGAATTTTTTTAAAAGCATTTGTTGTAATCTTTATAATAGCATTAAAACTCCTTATAGTTTCTATATAAATGTGAGTTATCTCCCCTGTTGTAATACATTCTATATAAAAAATATTTAAAAAATGGGACACGGTTTGAGCAAAACACGATTTTGGTCCTTTAGTACACACAATACTAAGTGTAAATGCACAATTAAATAGCTGTAATTTTGACAAACGGTTTGACTAGAAATACTCAAACATGTCATAATTTACATAGCTTTAATAGAGAGATTCTAATGTCAAATTCACTCCTTCATCAATTGAAGTACATTTTTTGTAATTTATTTCTGGAATATACAATGAGCAAATAAGGGCTGTTCCAGAAATAATTGTATGGGGGTCGGAAGGCACTTTTTCAAAGGACCCATCATGCATAAAAAATTCCTCTGCCTTATCGCTTCTTCAGTGCAAATCTCTAATATACCCCACAACCAATCAAATTTTCATTAAAGTGCCTTCCGACACCCACCCCCCACCCCCCATACCATTATTTGTGGAACAGCCCTAAGAAAACTGGGTATATTTCTAACACATCTTTAAAACTACACTTGCAAAATCAACAAGAAAAGGAAATTCATTTTACCCATGTGCCACCAGATGTTTTGATTTTACATGGAACTGTACTTAAAAATTAATTTTTCAGCCCAGCATCAGGAGCAGGGTTTAGATAAGGATTAGGATTGTTACATATTTATTTTCAGCCCAGCATTAGAAGCAGGATTTAGATTAGGATTTTTAGGATTGTTATATATTTATTTACAGCCCAGCATTAGGAGAAGGATTTAGATTAGGATTTTTAGGATTTTCAGCCCAGCATTAGGAGCAGGGTTTAGATTATGATTTTTAGAATCGTTACATAGAAAAAAGTAGGGAAACATACTTATTTTAGAAGCAGGGTTTAGATTAGGACTTTTAAGATTGTTACATATTTATTTTCAGTCCGGCTTTAGGAGCAGGGTTTAGATTAGGATTTTTAGGATTGTTACATATTTATTTTCAGTCCAGCATTAGGTGCAGGGTTTAGATTAGGATTTTTAGGATTGTTACATATGGATGTATTTAGTCAGAGATTAGAACAAGAATTTAATGCGTCAGTGATACCTACAGCTCCTAATGTACCATATAAAGGTAAAAATAGTTCACTCTTTTTCACATCTCTACTTAAAATAACAATAGGCTTGATATTGCTGTTAGTGTTAGGACTGCAGTATGAGTTAGACAGATATGGAAAATTTGTATCTTTTCAGTGAAGAAAAACAAAGCATTTGAAAAACAAAACAATAAAACAACACAAATACAAAAGATGATAAGAGCTGATTGAATGATTCAAAGAGTCTAAAAATAATTTAAAAAGACCAAAAGACCAAAGACAGAGCTTTTGTGTATGGAAACAAATATTAGCTGTATAGAATTTCTATTGATTAGATGATGTAATTTTCAAAACATCAGATTTTAGGCCAGCACCAAAGTTCTGGGCAAATAAGTTTGTGATACCCTTTTTGGACTTGTAGTCCAACAGGGAGAGGAATCGTTTAGTTATCTGGACTCTCAATCATGTGAGTTTTTGCATCAAATTGCTTGCATACATTACCACGGTAAAAGGTAGATTTTGAGATTTTAATCACTGTGTATTCTTACTGACTGATGAGTTAATGCTCCAAAACGTATGTCTCCATGATCTCAATATCTATTATACCAACCAGACATACTTTTGAATTATATGAAATTTAAAAAACAAGACCAAAAGTTTTTTTTATATATCAAAACCTACAACATATAAGAACTGAAGGTAGTTTGGTAAATTATTTCCATGCATATAATTTTTATTACTCTCTGGCTTTTGATTCAGATTTTGGATTAATATAATTTTAGAGATGCTGTTTCTGCACTGCTTTGGTTTATGATGTAAATTTCATCCTGGAAAAATTAATCACAATATTTTTAAAGCTTACCTCACAAACTTGTGTGGATGTATCTTATACCCTTAGCCGCGGCATCGGCATCTGACTTTGTAGAATGATTTAAATCCACTTCCCCTTACTGACATGTCCATAATCAACACTGGTATTCATGATATATTTTTGGATGACTGCTGTAATGCATTCTTTCCATGCTGTCTGTGTAGTACATTTTACACATGAGTGACTCAGTTAGGTAGAATGGTTAAATAAGCAGTGAAAGGATATGGAGTAAATATACATGAGACATACAAATACATGGTATAATGCCAAGCAATAGGGCAATGTTTTAATTGATGTTCTAGTCTGTTCCTGCTTTCTGACATGACCCACCTGTGACAGTGCTGTGCAAAAGTGAGCTTAGCAGGAGATAGCTGCTTTCTATGTTTTATTCTGTAAAAAAAGAATACATGTATGGTTAACACAATATCTGCAAATGAAGCCAACAAAGATTGATTACTACCTTATCTGATTTAAGGTAGATCTAACCTGAAAAAAATTCTCAGATAGAATTTTCCAATTTTAAGATATTTTGTAGTTTTTAAACCAATATGATCCAAAAATAAAATAAAAAATGATTATACAATGTATATTATTTGGCTTTGAAAATCAGGCCTAAGTTGGTGTTTTTCAGCAATATTTACTAAGAATATACAGAGAACTCTTAGAACATGTTAATTGTTTAGCTTTATTATGAAATAATTATCAGATAATTTTTTCTTATTTCTCAATATTTAAAGAAGAAACACCTAAGCAATCTATATGAAAAATCTATATATCATTGTTTGATTAAGAGTGTATAAAATTTACGAAATAGAAAATATTTAAGGGAAAATGGAGCTAATTTGATGTTTGATATTTGAAATTTGTTATGACATCATAATAAAAAGTGTGAATAAAGGACATTCCTGCTTGATATCAAGTTTATTCAGCATATTCAACATGTTTTTTTGCAATATAAGGCAATCAAATGCTCCTTGTATTAGAGCTGATCTACCTTAATTACTATTTCATATATACTAAATTCTCCTATATTGAGGTGTCTCTTTACAGTTAAAATTAAAGGTGCAAAGAATATAAAGAAATATGGAAGTGAAGAAGTAACTATTCTTAATCCATGCTTAGTAAGTAGATTCTTGACATAATTTACATTAAAACACTTATGTGGCTTATGTGATACCCCCGGCGTCCGCATCCGGTTAGGTACAATGGTTAATGTCCATTCCCGCTTACTGACATGGCCCACATCAACCATACTGGTATGTATGATGCATTTTGGGATGACAACAACAATGCATGCTTCAGATGCTGTCCGTGACCTACATTTTACTCATGAGCAACTTGGTTCGGTAGAATGGTTAAAGTCCATTCCCGTTTACTGATATGTCCCACATCAACCATATTGGTATGTATGATGCATTTTGGGATGACAACAATGCATGCTTCGGATGCTGACTTTGACCTATATATTACATATGAGTGGCTTGGTTAGGTAGAATGGTTAAAGTCCATTCCTGGTTACTGACATGACCCACATCAACCATATTGGTATATGTGAATCATTTGGGGATGATTACAACAATGCATGCTTCGTATTCTGACTGTGACCTATATTTTATGCATGAGCGACTTGGTTAGGTAGAATGGTTAAAGTCCATTCCCGCTTACTGACATGGCCCACATCAACCATATTGGTATGTATAATGCATTTTGGGATGACAACAACAATGCATGTTTCGGATGCTGTCTCTGACCTACATTTTACGCATGAGTGGCTTGGTTAGGTAGAATGGTAAAAGTGCATTCCTGGTTACTGACATGTCCCACATCAACCATATTGATATGTATGATGCATGTTGGTATGACAACAAAAATGCATGTTTCGGATGCTGTCTGTGACCTACATTTTACACATGAGCAACTTGGTTAGGTAGAATGGTTAAAGTCCATTCCTTGTTACTGACATGTCCCTTATCAACCATATAGATATGTATGATGCATTTTGGGATGACAACAACAAAGCATACTTCGGATGCTGAATGTGACCTACTTTTTATGCATGAGCGACATGGTTAGGTAGAGTGGTTAAAGTCCATTCCCGGTTACTGATATGTCCCACATCAACCATATTGGTATGTTTCATGCATTCTTGGGTGACAGTCTTTGACATACACTTTACGTATGAATGAATTTGTTAAAAAGAATGATTATAGTCCATTCCTGTTTACTGACATGTTTAACATGTGACTATGCTGTGCAACGAGGTGAGCTTAGCAGGCTGTGGCTGCTTCTATGTTTAGTTTTAAATTCTTAGAAAACCAGAGTTATTGGAGGGAACCTGACCAAAGTAACTAACAAACAGTGGAACATCCATAGCTCAAACTGCAATAACTTGAACACCATGGATGGCTCGAACCCTTTTTATGGACCCTATGTTCTAATTTAAACGCAGTTAGACTTCAATAGCTTGATCACCCCTCTAGCTTGAGTCATTTTCATCAGTCCCTTGGGTGTTTTAGCCATCACATTTCCACTGTAATTGATTAAATATACATGTATGATTACAGTAAAAGTATTGAATATGAGTAAGAAGCATTTACTGAGTATACAATTTTTCAACATGAATTAATGAAAAATGTGCTTTGGGTCAGTGCTTTTAGACATCAATGAAAATCTATAGAATATAAATACCTTATTATTTCCAGCTACCAGATAAAGACATTATCACAGCATATTACGAACCTATGGTATATAGTACTATAATAACTCCGGCTGAATACTTGAGTGAAGTTTCTTCTCTTTGCATGGTAAGTGCTTTTCCAGGAAAAAAATATACAGGGGGCAGGAACGCAACTCAAAATTTAGGGAACCACCAACATAATTTTATTTCTTTTTTAGGTATTAGCAATAGGTATAATTATACTCATCACCCCTTTCAAAGGTAAAAATAAATAAATTGCGTTCCTGCCACTCTGTACATTTTCTTCTGGAAAAGCCCCAAGTGCAACTTAGTATAAGTTTTACATTAAACATTTTGAACGATTTCAAAAGTTTTGTTTATATATTCAAAAAGAAGATTTATAAAAGTTGGAAGATAATTTTTTTTTAGTTTTGGTTGAAAAAGGTAACTGAAGCAACAAAGAAAATGAAAGTAAAACCTTGCAATCTTCATAATCTACATTGTAACTTGTGACGATCCACATTTCCAACACTGTTTTACAATTTGCATATTGTGTATTATTTTTCTCCAATAACAGACAGATATTTCCCTTTACATGTTACAAACAATTCCTTACTTTTTTGTTTGTTTTGAAATCTTATTAATTCGGTTAATCTAATTTGCACATATATATAAAGTGCGAATCAAACCGTCAGTCTATACTGAATAATCCATAGACAATGGCAACACTGGAAAAACAAAAAAGCAAAGACACAACATGAGCACACACGACGGAAATCCCGCACACGTTATGCAAATCCATTCTTTTTTACATGTATATACTTAAGTTCTACCAGTTTTTGGATCTGTGATTCATTAAACAACATTTGTATCAAATTCTTTCTTTGTGTACTTACATCAGTGAGGGGATATATAGCTGTAGAGTTTACTATAAAAACACATCAAAAATCAGTTTGAAACCAGTTTTAACAGCTGATTTTTAATGCTTATTCCTAGAGTTACCTCCCATGTTTTATTATACCCCCAACTGAAAAGTGGGGGGTATATAGTGATGGGGTTATCCGTCCGTCCACTCGTCCATCCCTCCGTCCGTTACACCAATGGGTACTCATCTCTTATCCGCTACTCCTCCTGAACCAGTGAAAATATTTTCATGAAACTTTAACACAGTCTTTATGACAAAATGTAGATGTGCACCTCTTATTTCAGAATTTGATTTTATTGATATTTGGGGTTTCCCATAGCAAAACATGGACTTGGCCATTACATACTAGTGGGTACCCATCTCTTATCCACTACTCCTCCTGAACCACTGAATAGATTTTCATGAAACTTTAACACAGTCTTTATGATGTAATGTAGATTTGCAACTTCTATTTCAGAATTTGATTTGATTGATTTGGGGGTTTCCCATAGCAAAAAATGGACTTAGCTATTGCATTACAAGTGGGTACCCATCTCTTATCTGCTACTCCTCCTTAACCACTGAATAGATTTTCATGAAACTTTAACACAGTATTTATGACATAATTTAGATGTGCACCTTCTATTTCCGAATTTGATTTGATCGATTTTGGGGGTTTCCCATTGCAAAACATGGACTTAGCCATTACATTACAAGTGGGTACCTATCTCTTACCAGCTTCTCCTCCTGAACCAATGAATAGATTTTCATGAAACTTTAAGACAGTATTTATGACATAATGTATATGTGCACCTCCTATTTCAGAATTTGATTTGATCGATTTTTGGGGTTTCCCATTGCAAAACATGGACTCCAAAGGGTACACATCTCTAATCGCTACTCCTCCTGAACCAGTGAAAAGATTTTCATGGAACTTTAACACAGTCTTTATGACATAATGTTGATGTGCACCTCCTATTTCAGAATTTGATTTGATTGATATTTGGGGTTTCCCATAGCAAAACATGGACTTAGCCATTACATTACAAGTGGGTACCCATCTCTTATCCACTACTCCTCCTGAACCACTGAATAGATTTTCATGAAACTTTAACACAGTAGTTATGACATAATGTAGAAGTGCACATCCTATTTCAGAATTTGATTTGATTGATTTTTGGGGTTTCCCATTGCAAAACATGGACTTGGCCATTGCATACTAGTGGGTACCCATCTCTTATCCGCTACTCCTCCTGAACCACTAAATAGATTTTCATGAAACTTTAACACAGTATTTATGACATAATGTAGATGTGCACCTCCTATTTCAGAATTTGATTTGATTGATATTTGGGGTTTCCCATAGCAAAACATGGACTTGGCCATTACATACTAGTGGGTACCCATCTCTTATCCGCTACTCCTCCTGAACCACTGAATAGATTTTCATGAAACTTTAAGACAGTATTTATGACATAATGTAGATGTGCACCTCCTATTTCAGAATTTGATTTGATTGATTTGGGGGTTTCCCATAGCAAAAAATGGACTTAGCCATTACATCACAAGTGGGTACCCATCTCTTATCCGCTACTCCTCCTGAACCACTGAATAGGTTTTCATGAAACTTTAACACAGTATTTATGACATAATGATGTGCACCTCCTATTTCAAAATTTGATTTGAATGATTTTTAATTTCTGGAATCAAATGTGGGTGTGGGGGGTATTTATTAGTGAGCTTTGCTCATAGTTTTTCTAGTTTTCGATGTTGGCTCTTCTACACCAGAAATACCAGTATTGAAACTGTATGTGTGCATGTCTGGTCACAGTAAAATTAATTATACCCCCGCTCTGAAGGAGACGGGGGTATACTGTTTTACCCTTGTCCATCATTCCGTCCATCACAACTTTCATCAAGCTTTTTCTCTGCAATGGATATTGAAACAAACTTGAAATTTTGTCAGAAGCTTTAATATGGGATGCATTTTCAGACCTGTGGGAATACTACTTCCTGTTTAGCGACTTAGTCAATTTTTCAAAATTCCGTCTGTCTGTCCGTCCGTCACAACTTTCGTGAAGCTTTTCTCTGCAATAGTCAATGATACTAACTTTAAATTTTGTCAGAAGCTATTTATAGTCATGCCATATTGTGGGATGCATTTTCAGACCTGTCGGGTTACTACTTCCTGCTTACCGACTTAGTCAATTTTTCAAAATTCCGTCCGTCCGTCACAACTTTCTTCAAGCTTTTCTCTGCAATGGTAAATGATACAAACTTGAAATTTTGTCAGAAGCTATGTATAGTCATGCCATATTGTGGGATGCATTTTCAGACCTGTTGGGATACTACTTCCTGTTTACCGACTTAGTCAATTTTTCAAAATTCCGTCTGTCTGTCACAAGTTTCGTCAAGCTTTTCTCTGCAATGGTAAATGATACAAACTTGAAATTTTGTCAGAAGCTTTATATAGTCATGCCATGTTGTGGGATGCATTGTCAAACCTGTCAGGATACTACTTCCTGTTTACCGACTTAGTCAATTTTTATTATTCTTTCTGACCTACAGCACTACCGGTATCATCACGCTTTTCTCTGCATCAAGTGAAGATACAAACTTGAAATTATGTCAGAAGCTTTGTATAGTCCTGCCATATTGTGGGATGCATTTCAAGACTTGTGAGGAACTACATTTTGTTTACCAACTTAGTTCGGTCATTAGATGCTTGAAGTTTAGAGCGGGGGTATTGCTAGTGAGCATTGGCTCACAGATCCCTTNTTTTTTTTTTTTTTTTTTTTTTTTTTTTTTTTGGAGAAGCATGAACAATAAGTTTAGTAGCTGGTTGTGTTGCCTGCGTTCACGCAGTGGCGACATATAGGGATCACTATCCGTCGTCTTGCATCGTTGTCATCGTCCGCATCGGCGTCACAAAAATTTCTGTCACAGTTTTCTCAGGAACTATGTATCAGAGCTTTCTGCAATTTGGCATGGAGTATCAGTATGGGGACCTATACCATGTAAAAGAGTTTGATATCTCTGGCATGCCCACTTCCTGTTTGACGGAACTTAGAATATTTTTTTGCGTCTTGAAAATGTCTGTCACATTTTTCTCAGGAACCAAAGATCCCAACCTTCTACAATTCATTATGGAGTATCAGTGTGGGGACCTATATGGTGTAATAAAGTTTGGGACCTCTTGCAATGCCGCTTCCTGTTTGACGGAACTTAGAATATTTTCATACGACCGCAAAAATTTTTACGGTCGTATAATGGTATGGTGCTGTCGTCGGCATCGTCGTTGTCGTCGTCGTGGTTGTCTGTAGACACTTTTGTTTTTGGTCAATAACTTAAGTTTCAATTGACCAATCCTTATGAAATGTTAACACAATGTTCCTTGGCACAAAAGGAAGGCTTGACTTAGCTTTGGTGACTGTTGCTCAACCCGTTTTGAAAAAAGGGGCAAAAAAGGGTTAAATTTGATGTTTTAACATATTTGACTGTAGAACCTTTATTATTTATCAGATTTTGATGGGGTTTCTTTCAGTGTTTTCCTTACGGAATTTCCTATCAATAGTATGCCAACGGGTTTCAAGTAGCATGTACTGTTCACGAGATAAATGGGGTCCAAAAGGGGCCAATTTCACAAATTTTTATTTTTTTATTTTTAGTCCGATTTTGATGCAGTTTTTAGCAGTGGATTCCTTATGAAAAATTAACAAAGCGCTGCACCATTAGGTTTTTGATAACTTGTTCCTTTTCCAATCTATGAGGGTCCCAACGGGACAAAAATTGCAAACATGCAGATTACCTTAAATTTTTATTTTTCATCCAATTTCAATGGGATTTTTTCTTTAGATTCCTCTCATTGTAGGCTTTAAGTAGTATGTCGACAGATTTGACGTAGCTCTTACCGTTTCCGAGCTTTTAGGGATCAAAAGGGCCACAATTGCAATTTTTAGAAATATGTAAAATCTTTATTTTACATCAGATTTTGATGGGATTTTTTTCTTTGGATTCCTCTCAATGTAAGCTTTCAGAGGTATGTCAACAGATTTGATGTAGCTCTTACCGTTTCCGAGCTATAAGGGGTCAAAATTGCAATTATTAGAAATATGTCAAGTCTTTATTTTTCATAAGTTTTTGATGGGATTTTTATATTTGGATTGTTCTCATTTAAAGCTTTCAGTGATATGGCAGTATATTTTGTGTTGCTCTTTGGTTTCCAAGCTATAATGGGTCAAAGGGGCCAAATTGCAATACTTCAAAATATGTGAAATCTTTATTTTTCATTGGATTTCAACCTGAGTTTTTTCTTTGGATTTCACTTCATGGTAGTCAACAGAATTTCTTAGCTCTTACAATATCCTAGTAATAAGGTATTAAAGGAGCTAATTTTTATTTTCACTAGTTTGTGTCCAGTTAATTTATGTGACAAGGTCCTTATTGTGTCCAGAAAATTACTGTGTCCACATTAATTTGAGTTTACACTTAGTCAAATTTCAGTGGTCGACATGCTGTGGTCGTATCATGCTGCGCTCGGCGTAGCCCTTTATTGTTGATTGGTGTCACAAAAAATTTCTGTCACATTTTACTCAGGAACCACAATTTCCCAGCCTTCTTTATTTAGCATGGAGTGTCAGTAGGGGGACCTATACGGTGTAATACAGTTTTGAATCTCTGGCATCCCCACTTCCTGTTTGACTGAACTTAGAATATTTTTCGAGTCTTGAAAATTTTTGTCACATTTTTCTCAGACACCACATATCCCTGCCTTCTGCAATTTGGCATGGAGTATCAGTATGGGGACCTATAATGTGTAAGAGAGTCTGAGGTCTCTTGCATGCCCACTTCCTGTTTGACGTAACTTACTTTTAGTGTTATTATGCAGGCGACACATGTCTTCCATGGATGACTTACTATTAAGTATTTTTAAATATAGATAAGCTATAGTGCAGCCAATTATGTCAAAAATGTTAAGGTAGATAGACACTGTTGTGCTGCGCAATTTAATGGCGCATTAGAAAAATAAAGAGTCAGATAGGGGGTAGGTTTGATTTTTGGGCCAGAACAGTAATTTGAAGGCTTTTCCTTTGTGACGACAGATGT
The DNA here is from genome assembly GCA_002080025.1 of Modiolus philippinarum. NCBI lineage: Eukaryota > Metazoa > Mollusca > Bivalvia > Mytilida > Modiolidae > Modiolus > Modiolus philippinarum. The sequence goes on along the minus strand of MJUU01045975.1, from coordinate 6,517 downwards.
TAAAGGTCATATTTCGTTTACTTTGCCTCGAATTAACTCCCTTTTCCCGTAAATAATGCTTAATCCTAAAACTTTGTTAAATATCTCTGTTAAAAGCATGGTGACATATAAATTTTTCGATTGTAACCAATAAATTACATCATAAACTATCTGTTCACATAAATACATCAAATTCTCATGGATGAGAAGTTCTTTTCTATTGAGCCAAAAATTGCCTTTCCATATTTTCTCGGTGCATTATTTGTAAATCTATGTGAAAAAATGGCTAAAAGTGAGCAAACTTTTGACCTCAATTCTAGAAAAAGCAAGCATGGTGACCAATAGTTTTTAATACAGATTTGGGGTCGGTGGAATTGGTTCTTCCATTGCAAAAAACTTACAACAATTTCTCATGGAAATTAACATAGTGTCTATCTACCTTAAAACAGAGATTAATTCCTATTTGTAGAATATAGATATATATACCTCTAAAAACAGCAACAAACTTGGAAATCTTATATTTTCTTCAGGATAACCATGAAATGGTTATGTACTGATAGATATTGAAAAATGATTTATATGCATTTAAAGTCAAGGACCAACTGAGTTAGAGTTAAAGGATATAATATTATCTAGATCATCTTTCCACATATATATATATCTGATGATCAGCCAAGCACTGTAATTATAAAACTACATGTATCTATATTTGTAGGAAAGAAGAGGAGATATACTTGACCAAGTCTACATAGATAATACAAGAATTATGTTTAAAGTTATTTTTCCTTTAAATGAAATACTTATTGATTTCTTTGATGATTTGAAGACAATTACCTCAGGATATGCAAGGTAATGTGATATTTATTATACCCCCCCGCAAACAAAGTTTGGGGGGTATATAGGAATCACCCTGTCTGTCTGTCTGTCTGTCCGTCCGTCTGTCGTATACCCCCCGCAAACAAAGTTTGGGGGGTATATAGGAATCACCCTGTCTGTCTGTCTGTCTGTCTGTCCGTCCGTCTGTCCACACTTCTCGTAAGCACAACTCCTCTTAAACCACTTGAAGGATTTCGATGAAACTTTACACAAAGGAAGGACACTATATGGAGATGTGCATGAAGGAATATAATTATTGTCCGAAACCAGGAAGGGGAGATAATTCGACTTTGACTTTTCGTTGATTCCCTATATAAGGGTTACCTTGTACTTTTTGCGCAACTCCTCTTAAACCACTTGAAGGATTTTTATGAAACTTTACACAAAGGAAGGACACTACATGGAGATGGGCATGAAGGAATATAATTATTGTCCAAAACCAGGAAGGGGAGATAATTGGACTTTGACTTTTCATTGATTCCCCATGTATGGGTTACCTCGTAAGAGCAACTCCTCTGAAACCATGTGAAGGAATTTAATGAAACGTTACACAAAGTAAGAACACTATATGGAGATGTGCATGAAGGAATATAATTATTGTCTGAAACCAGGAAGGGGAGATAATCCGACTGACTTTTCGTTGATTCCCCATGTATGGGTTACCTTGTAAGTGCAACTCCTCTTAAACCACTTGAAGGAATTTACTGAAACATTACACAAAGTAAGAACACTATATGGAGATGTGCATGAAGGAATATAATTATTGTCAGAAACCAGAAAGGGGAGATAATTCGACTTTGAGTTTTCATTGATTCCCTATGTATGGGTTACCTCATACGCACAACTCCTCTTAATCCACTTGAAGGATTTTGATGAAACTTTAGACAAAGGAAGAACACTATATGTAGATGTGTAAAATGTCAAATAGGCTGAAAAAAGGGGGAATTTTATATTTGTCTGATTTAGACAGAGTGTTTTCATTGGAACCCTTGTGAAAATTTCTTTCTTGAAGATTATATCATTGTGTCCCTACTTGTATTGTGTCCACACTTGTACTGTGTCCACACCAACTTAATTTTGCACTGACCATATCGATTCAGGGTTCAATGAGCAGGAGGTATATTTGGCTGCCTTCGGCGACAGCTCTTGTTTAGATTTATAGTCAACTTCAAAAATTGCTCATTAACTTTTGCAAATAATTATGTTTATCATGTTTTATTGAGGTCCTATATTTAGAAGATTTTCAGTAAATATGTAGGACTCTAAAGTGCGATGGTCCACGTTAAAGTGCGATGGTAAGATCTAGTAGTAGACGCTAAAGTGTGATGGTCCACCCAAAGTGCGACGGTCGAATGACAGAACAAATTAATCACCCAATATTTTTCTTTTTATTAATTGTAATAAATGATTATTTATAAGAATACAAATTAGTCTATTTAAATGCCCTACAATTTATTATCCCAAGCTATTATAGAATGTTAAGTCTTTCTCGATTATTAGCAAAAACGTCAATGAAAGAAAATTGAAACATGAGGCGAATTATTTGTGACGTCGACTTACATTTTCTGCTCGAAAACAACGTGGCTGAAATGAGGATTTTTGTTCTTGGAGAATAGGAAAAAAGAGAAGCAAATGATCCTGACCAAGAATATTTTTGGAAGTCCTTGAGGAGAAAATAGGCATTTGAAAGACACAATTCCAGACTGTGTGCAAATTAATAAAAAAAAACAAAAAATAAAAGGAACTACTCAATCTTCAGGAGACCCTGTCAAAGACAGACTAGCACTATCCATAGCTGAACTCCAACAAACTCAAACCCTAGCCCATCATCTTAACCTTAACCCTAATCAAAGCCTTTTGTTGTAAATGTAAAAGAAATCGTCTCCCTAAAGGATTGTGTTCCCTAAAGTAAGATTAGGCGTTTATGTTAGAGCATGGTCAGAACAGAGGGAGTTCATGGAGTTAGTCCCCCCTTTTCTGGATAATTTTTATTTTAAAAAAATATTTGCAAAATCGCCCAAGCCCCAAGGTTCCAAATAAAGTCGGTGTTCAGGTCAGTACTGAAGTACTGACTACTGGGTTTGCGAACACTAATGAACTATAAGAATAAATCAACAGAGGCATGGACACAGTGGTAATAAATTACAAAATTCTGAAGTTACTGTAAATTTTAGATTCTGCATATGATCATTTCGACAACTCATGTCTCTTCATGGCAGATCTAGATCAAGGCAAAATATTTGGAAGACCATAAACTGAACTTTGTGTAAGAGCTGATATGTCCATATTCCATCTTTCCGTATCCAATTATCTCCTACTTTGAGGAGCGTTCGTAGTAATGGAATATAACGGCTGCATTGTTCGGGTTGGCCAGTATACACATGAACAACGATCTCAACATTATACTCGGTTAGTGAAGACTTTTGCATTTAGCGTGTTCAATATAACACTAATAATTTGATGTCACAATATGGATAGACAATCTCACTTTAGCGCAGTAGACCATCGCACTTTAGAGTGGACCATAGCATTTTAGCGTGTTCACCATCACACTTAAGCGTAGACCGTCACAGTTTAGCGTAGCCATCGTACTTAAGTGTACCATCGCTTTTTAGAGTCTGATAAAAGTATTGTTTCAGATACCAAGTATCAACAATACTGGACAAGACCTTTGTGTATAAACAGTATCAGAAACAAAAGATTTTTATTATTAACAAGTAATTTGCAAAAATGATTTTAGAAAGTTGCAAACTTTTTTCTGGAAAAAAAACTTTCACAAAAAATTAGTTGGTAGTACATTGGTAGTACAATATGTATACATATTTTTGACAGGATTGGCAAAGCTTAAGATATTTTTGTCAATATTTTTTGGCGTCTGGCAATAGTAAATACAGAAAATATAGACTGAATTAGATAATAGGAAACTTCTACAAATCACATATTAAAAATTTATACCCAGAATTTTGAAATATAAGTTTTAATTATTTATGAAAGAAATATTTGATTTTAATTTATCACACTTGTTAAAAATGTATGAGCTTCAGTTTTGAAATAATAAAGTAATTTTTTTTGGTATAGAGGCAACAAAAATTTGCAGTTGATATGGGCACAGAACACCAATCAATTTCCCATAGGTTCCAAAAGTAACATTTTGAAATATTTCTACCATTTCTATATTTTGTTGGTACATGTCACACCCTCAAAATGAGCAGAATCAAGTGGATTCCTTGTCATTTAGTTTTCAGGGTGCAATGTCAGTTTCAATTTTCCATTACTTGTCAACCCCAAAAAATATAAAATAATCCACATGTCGACATGTAAAGTTTGGAATATGCATCTCCAATTAAAGTTCAAAACTATTATTCACATCTTTACTTCATTAGGTTGAATTTCTACATAAGTTTTCTTCAGTAAGTTATTCTTCCAAAACAGTCATTATAATGTGAATTTATTCAGTTATCAGTTAACAACTAATCAGTCAGTTCTAGACATTTGTGGTAATAATAAAAGAGTTCAAACCCATGCTATGAAAAAAGATTTAAATGGTTGCTGAAATGAAAATTTTGTAGATACAATGTATATACATGTGTATATTTTGAACTGAAAACATTTTCATGTAAAGGTGTATTTAGTAGGTAGATCGACATTAATACATGATTGTGCATATTGTGGAACACAAATTGGATGGAATTGACTTGACCTTGCCAGCATTTCTCTCTCCTTGTCTTTTCATTTTCGACTAACATCAATCAAACATCCAATACCAAATTTTATTAGCTTTGACAGAAATAACTTCTTTTCTCAAAGATAATTTTTATTTGTAAACTATGTAGAATATATCTCTTAATCATATGGATCCATCAGTCAGGGGAATTACTTAAATAAGTGATTTTCAAAATCACTTGTTTAAGTAAATCATTTTAGTATAATAAGAGTTGTCTTCCTTCATTTTCAGTTTAAATCACTTATATGAGTAACTGAAAGTTACTTCTTAGAAAAGTGATTGAGATTACGACTTGAAATTTCTAAAAACTATCCTTGCTAAATTGAAGAATATTCCTAGATAAACCATAAAACCAAAAATTGTCTTTATCAAATATGATTTTTTGGTTTTACTGGTGTTTGAAAGATTTTGCATGAAAATCACTTATTTAAGTAACCATCAACCAAAAAAATCACCTGATTAAGTGCTTATTATCCATCTTACCCCTGGGATTTCAGCAATCGTGAACACCTTAATTTTCACCGCCGACACCTAAATTTTATTACATAATCAGAAAGTTTATACATTGAAGTTATCAGAAAAATTAGCCATGGTGTCTGGAAAATTCTATTTCATGGGTTATTAACACTGGAACTTGACCATTATTTAGGTGATTTTTGACATAAAATTAAGAAAATTTTAAAGAAGATGCAGTATCTGTTCAGATATTTTGTGTTTTTCCAATAGTCTTGGTTGTTTCTTTTAAAATATGTCATTATGATTTTTTAAATTTGTTAAATTAAGAAAATATTTTATGAAAACCTAACTTTGTCAACAAAAACTCAGATATGACAAAAAGCTACTTAAATAAGTGATGAAAAAATCACTTATTTAAGTAATTCCCCTGACTGTCCATTTAGATTTTTTCAGGTCACTTGATATCTTAAACAATCTCTATCAAATATAAGAATTGTGTATGATAGATAAAAAATAAGACTGTTGTAAGTTTTCCCTACTCTTTCTCATAGCAGTTGATAGTTGGCATATCAATATTTTTGTTTTAGAATATATGGCTTTAGAACTACAAAAATCTTTAAAAAAATTCATCTCAGATTATTATTAAGCTTGGTCCGCATTAAACATTATTAGATCAGTTTTCCATTAGGCAAAGTATTGTTTTAATTTAAACTTTTATAGGCTCAAAAGATGAATAAAAGAGGGAATAAATGTTACCATAATGATTTTCAATGAAACATACATGTATATATATATCAGGCATGGAGTAATGCTAATTTGTAATTGTAATGCCCTGTAATGCATTACATTATTACAAAGTAATACATGTAATGTGTAATGCTCCATTTTTAGCATTACATGTAATTGTAATATAATGCATTACATTTCAAAAATGCCTGTAATTTAAGCATTACATAGCATTACTTTTTTCTTATTTGAAACTTTGGGTAAGCTTTTCAACTATAAACATTTGTTTAAGTGAAATGTATTGGAACTGCATGTAAATTTTGAATATTGTTTTCTCTTATATATATCTGCCAGCTTTGCAACTTATCTAAAAGTATAAAACAAAATATTTTCTTTTCATTCAGAAATTTTATGATGAAAAACATTTAATTTCAATTCTATTTTTGAAAATTTGCAATCCTTATTTTACAAGACAAACACAAGCTTCTAATGATCAAAGTATAATTAGTTCAAAGATTAGTGATTGTCACATGTAAAACTCTTAATTAGTTTACATTTCAATTAATTCCTTTCCTTTGACAAGTGGATTTATGGCTTTAAATGATGTTAATTAAAGTGTCAGTTATGAGAAACCATCCATGAATATATATGTATAGGCAACTGAACTGAACTTTTTTCTCAAAAACTACATATAAAGTTCATTCTATTAATTTTGAAAAGATCACATGAACTTAACACAGTGAAGGTAAAATAACC